>CM034355.1:55944062-56246470 GCA_019925275.1 Mytilus edulis
CCTTTAAAACAACATGGCAGAAGAAAACAATTTTCTCTATCATTAATTTTTGGTTTGTAATTTTAGATGAAAGAACTGGAAACTTAGTGGTGGTGTGTGCTAATTCAGAGTTAAAAGCAAAGATAAGATCTCAGATGGAGCTTATTATTCGTGTCACATGGTCTAATCCACCCAATCATGGAGCTAGAATTGTTACTACTGTTCTCAACAACCCTGCTAATTGTGCTGAATGGTAGGTACAGACACTTCTTAGCTTACAGTTGATTGTTAATACGTGTATTTAAATACCAGGGACTAATTATACGTATGATTTCTTCCCCTGTTTCAAAGGAAGGGATACACTGATTTACCTTTAATAAGCTGCCTGTCATTCAGTAATACATTCTTTCACATTTCAAAGCAAATTGGAGCCTCTTGGTATTTATTACCACGTTTTGTACTGGTAATCTTAATGGTGTGACACATTTTCCATCTATCTTTTTTCACAATTGTGCATGTATAAGAGATTCTCCTTGCACTTTTCGCTGCAACTTAAGTCATAGGATTTTGATAAGAAGTTCCAAATTATTTTTGGTTAGCTTTTCCATTTTACACATTTTCATAAGTGTCACTTATCTGCTTCTTGTATTCTTCATACATTGGATTAACAATCTTGCTGCGAGGTAAAACACTTTATATTATGTAAGAATAAATTGCTCCTTTTTCTCACACATTTAGCATAGTCCTAATTAGAGTGCATAATAAAGGACAGCATTACACACAAAATCTTTAACAAAAGTGTAAAATTTCTCATTTTCAATTTTTGATGGGTATAACTGTTTAGCTCACCTGACCTAAAGGGTCATAGTAAAAGGCAAACTCTACTGTCAGAAAAATATGAAGCCAAATACAAAATGTTAATATGCTGCCACATAATTAACATCCCTTTGTCTCATATTGTGCAAAACTTTCAAAAGACAATAACTGGGAAGGCTCTCGTGTGTATGATGCAGAAAATTGTAAATTCAGAAAATATTGCGTACATAAAAATAAGAAGATGTGGTATGATTGCCAATGAGAAAACTCTCCACTAGAGACCAAAAAACATAACATTTTATGTTGCATAATTATTCAACAGTTGAAAATACATTAATTTTTTTTCAAAAAATGCTGCTTGCAAAGTATTTGGATCAAAAATCAAAAGTCTTTATTAATGGGTTAAAAGTACCAATTCTGTCACATTTGTATCAAAAGATATATGTGTAAAAACATCTACAGTATTACTTTCTCCTTTCTAGACTAATGTGTTTAATTTGACATTGGTTTATTTTGTCATGTAGTGTATTTTATGCTTATTATAATAAGATAAATCAAATATTTGTAGGAAGGAACATATAAAGGAGATGGCTAGCAGAATAAAACAGATGAGACAAATGCTACATGCTAAGTTGAAAGCATTAGGTACTCCAGGTAATTGGGATCACATCATTCAACAGATTGGTATGTTCAGCTTTACTGGTTTGTCACGTAAGTAACATAATTACCATTACTTGTGATGCACACTGATTAACTTAAGAGGGGGGATAGGACCTTTATCAGGACTCCAGGATCGGGTGTTTTTAAGCTCGTGATTTCGGGATTGACCCTTTCGGGATCCAGGAATCCTTTTTTTCTAATTTCGGGATTTATAGATTTTTTTAAATCGGGACCTCTGGATTTCATGCTTAATGTTTACTATATGACTCACCTTAACATTTAATTGCATTTAGCAAGTGTGGAAAGTATTTACAATTATACCACATTTTTTTTATGTCTAAAATAAAAAAAAAAAATCTAAACAGTTCAACCAACAACCCTTAAAAGCATAAAGAAATGTTAAAGATCCTATATAAAATTCTGGAAAATCCAGAATCATTTTTACTAAACATACTGCTGAATAGGTTTTTGAGATTTGAAATCGCATTGAAACCATAATTAGATCTGGTGTGAACTGTTTGTGAACACTGTTATATTAAAATAAAAACCTTCACATAATTTAACGATAAGGTTTTATTCTATATATTATCTATAATCTATTGTTTTTGCATTGTTGTCAATATTTGGATAAGATAATTTGAATATGCTGAAAACTGAATGTGTAAGTGTAATTGTAATTGTAATTGTAATTGTAAAATTGTAATTGTAATTTGTTTATTACAGCAAAACAAGTGGAGGTGATGATCAACAAATACCACATCTATTTACTGAAAGAAGGTGGCAGAATTAACATGTGCGCTCTCACTACGTCAAATATAGACTATGTCGCCAAAAGTATACATAGTGTTGTTACAGAAGCTAAATTATAAGGTGGACATGTTACGTGGCATACTGTCTGATCAATTGATGACCAACCCTTCCAAAGCATTTTAGTGGATATTTTTTTTATTGCATTTGAATAAAAATATTCAGAATTGATTATTGTTAAATATATTATACTGAACTCATTATTTTCACACATGTATGTGTGATGGGTTACATTACTTTGAAATCCTGTTTGCTTCAAATAGATGTTTAATGTTCTGCGTACAGTAGAATATTTTATACAGGAATTTTAATGATAGCTTAATCAGAAATTATAAACATGAAACAGGTCTGTTTGATAATTTATTAAAGAATTGCCAACCATGCTAACCAAAAACTTATCATGTTTGTAATCTTGAGATTTGTAGAAAAAAACGGATACTGTTAATTTTTATTATTTCTTCTCTTCTTACACTGGTAGTCAACTAGGTTTAGAAAAATTCAAATGCATATTGCAGTTGAGTTTTGCAAATCTTCAAAATAGTGCTTCTGTTTACTGTTAAAAAGAAATCATGTCTGAAATTTTTACTTTATTCAAGAATATGTCTATGCTATTCAGACTGTGATACATGTATATGAATTATATGTTTATATTGTAGATATTATTTGAATGAACTATCACTTTTTTATTTTGACATGTTAGAGAAATTTTACTGTGAATAAATGTTTACTTGTCTCTGCTTTTTGCTTTGCTTTTATCACTTATGCTGCTTGTGATGATTTGTAAGAAGAAAAACTACTGTGGATTCATAAATATTCGTTGGATACCAATTTTCGTGGATTTCGTGGGTACAGGAGAACCATGAATTGAAATGTTCAACGAATTAGAAATTTTCGTTAAGAATGTATGCAGACTTTGCCAAAACCACGAAATTAAATATCCACAAATATGCAAGTGTTCCTCAAACCACGAACATTGGTACCCACGAAAATAAATTAATCCACAGTATTGTAAATATTTTACCTGCAATGTCTGTACAATTCATAGTATACAAGTCAGTAGGAAGATTGTCTTGTACTTTTTTCTGGTTATTATGTTTCATTCATTCTGTCTCCTGTTTAAGATATTTCAATACATATGAATTTTACATAATAAAAGTTCAAACGCATGTGTATTCCCTCCAAATCTCTTGCAGATGATAAATGAATGTAGTACTATGAAAGTATTTTTTATTCATTTGAGCAGAAGTAACAATTCATTGGTTCTGAAATTTATTCGTATCTTACTGATGAAGTTGAAGGGGACTTTAGGTTTGCACTTTGTCCATCTTTCAGTCCGGCATATAAGTTTTTTCCACACATTTTTATGACCCATTTATGGGCATTTTGTTTTCTTGTCTGTTCATTTGTTCGTTGGTCCGTCTGTCTGTCCTGCTTCAGGTTAAACTTTTTGGTTAAGGTAGTTGAAGTCCTATCAACTTGAAACTTAGCAAAAATGTTCCCTATGATATGATCTTTCTAATTTTAATGCCAATTAGAGTATTAACCCCAATTTCACTGTCCACTCAACATAGAAAATGATAGTTTCATTGGGGCATCCATGCACTAAGGACACATATCTTGTTTCTCCATGCTTAAAGTTATAGATTTGATATTTGGTGTATTGTTTTATCATGCCAAGTAACAGATCCAGTTTCAATTTTGTTCCAGGCTGATGATTTTGTGCAGAGTTATGGTCCTTTGACTTTGAAAATTAAAATAATCAGTTTTCTGTTCTTTTTTTTTGGTCATTCTTGAAGAAAATAATTTGATAATTGCCATATCGTTGCATTTTGTTGAGTTCTTTATACACACACTTCATTACGACAGGAGATTAAAATTGTTGGCACTTGTTACCTGTATATAATCACCGAATGTAGGACAGAAGTCACAGGACAAAAAGTCACAGACAAAAAGTCACAGGAACAAAAGTCACCGCCAGTAAGCAGAGAAAACATAACACATGTGATCATTAGAAAGGCACATTTAATAAAGATCGTGAGGCGGTAAACAGTAAAGGGAAATAACCCATCAATCATACATGTATAATCATGACACATGGAGTAAGGGAGATAATACAGATTAATACATGTGACAATCAATACAATACATTGGCGCAACTTCTTTTCTCCTTTAAAGTCTCTCTCTCTCTCTCTCTTTACAATCAGGGCCGTAACTAGGGTTCGAATTCAGGGGAGGCAGGGGTTTCGGAGCCGCCGATTGAGGCCCTTAACGCCCCCCGCGATTTTTTTCTCTCGGTAAAATGGCTAAAAATAACCCGTATTCCTTCGATTTCGACTTTTAGAAACATCAGTATTGCTTGAACCTGGAAGCAATTTTTATGTAAAAACAAGCTGTCTGAGCCTGAGATTGCTGTTCGGGGTGAGCCAAGGCTCCGTCTTGATGGCCGTACTTTGACCTATAATTATTAACAGTAAATACATGGTGACCGCCGATTTTTTTCTCTCAGTAAAATGTCTAAAAATAACCCGTTTTCTTCGATTTCCTTACTTTAAGAAACACATTAGTATTGCTGGATCCTGGAAGCAATTTTTATGCAAACAATTATTATCTGTATTTAAAGATAATTTTGTTAGAAATTAAACTGGTAAGTTTAAAAAAAACATATAAAGCAAGATCACAGAACGCAAGATATTTTTTTTTATCGAGGACCTTGAATTTCAATATCGTTGTAAGCTGAACAGACATGTATATAACTACAACCAGGGACCTTCTGTTCTGAGTATATACTTAGTATAGAACGTCCCTGCTACAACGAATGGGAGTGTTTAACTACTATGGCATTGACCATAATGTTCTCGTGCGATCGGGAGACGTTAAAAAAAAACCGATCCAACAGCTGATTCAGCCGGTAACGAATTTCCGATATCATAAAAGATTCACAATACGAAGGGAACTTCCTCTGCTTAATTGAGCCCCTAAATGAATGTGAATAGTTAAGTTTTATTCAAAATTGTCGAAAGCAAAGTTTCATATGTGTTCTCGTACGAATATATACTGAATGACAGAAAGACGGCCACACGAAAAAATAAATAAAGCTATACTGAAACGGTTAACTTTCTATCAAAATTCCGGAAAAGGACAGATATATCACGTATCTTGATAACACTGTTAAAACTGTAACTTGTGTTGTTTATAATATAAATTCAAGTTCTTCGTGTACATATTTCATTTTATTACTTAAAAAAAAATTTGGTGTAGAAATTTCAGGGGAGGCAGTTGCCTCCCCTGCCTCATAGGTAGTTACGGCCCTGTATGTTGAGTTGCTTTAAGTATGAATCGTCACATAAAGGGCGAAAACCCGGGGCCGGGTCAACTCGAACGACAACACTTGGACCGTTTAAAGGCTTTAACGGTATCAATAAGTGTATGAGCCCATCTCGCAAGCTACCTAGTTTTTCGTCTTTGATAAAGCATGTACTAGTGTACGACGTTACAGTTTCTCTGACGACCAGTATGAGTTGACGGTTGCGCTTAAGAACGTCGGCCACGTAAGATATGCCAACCAAGTCCGGTGGGTCTTCTGAAGACTGCTCGACGAGGCTCTTAGGGAACCGTTTTAAAGACGCGCATGTGTGACAGGAGTCACTAGCCTGTTCGGCCGCCTTTGGCATGTCTAAAGCGTAAAAGTGGCGCTTTAAGACGAGGTTTAATTGGTGTTTTGACGGATGGTCCAACTTAATATGTAGAGCGGTGACGAGTCCGTCAAGAACGTTACGTGGAACAATGATCAATTCGTTGGGTGGAGCAAGAGGATCACAACGCCGAACAACTAACAAACCGTCTTTGGCGATTGATGCAACATTCAGGTAACGTTTGACGTCTTTAATGTTTGTCAGTTTTTTGGAGGGCCGGGTGCCTTGTTTTAAATGAGCGTGAGTGCGTCTAAGATCAGGGCATTCTGATTGAATATTAATCCAGGCCGACCTGGTGGTGAAAGGTAAGCGAAATTCGTCATTGAGAACGTCTTGAATGCTTACGGCTCGAACGACAGAATCTTCGGTACGCGATATAAAGCAACAAACCTGACAATTAGGCTCTGTACAAACGGGTGCGTTTCTGCTTGCAAAGTCGGATGGAATATTTGCACGACCGGATAAATGGTTGACGCTGACCTGGTATCGGCTTACAACAGAAAGAAACGATGTGACACGCGGACTGGCCGAAAATTCACCGCGACATAGTTTTTCAAATCCCTGTACGCATGGTTTACTATCTGTCAACACATTTGCTTGCAGTTTTGACTGAATAATAAAGGGACTGAAATGTTTGACACTAGCGGCAATGGAAAGCGCTTCGATTTCACACGGTAGCCACAACACTTGATGTTTACGCAACTTAGCACTGAAAAATCCTGCTAAGGACACTTTACCGTCACGATTTATGTATAGGGTCGCTCCGATACCGCGTTTAGTGACGGAACCGTCTGTGACTATCCACAGTTGATCACTGCATTTAGGTAGCGTGATGGCTTTACGAGAGCTCAGAGACTTTTGGGCAAACTCGAAATGTTCTCTTAGCATGTCGGACCAAATAATTTTGTCAGCTGATTTCATACCACTTATTTTCTCTTCTAATGGGGCAATTAAATTGGAACAATTCGGAATGACGCGGCTTAGCATCTTGTACGCACCGATAAATGATCGAAGACCCCGTACAGTGTCTGGTACGGGACACGAGGCTAGTGTTGCTACTCTGTGTGTGCTAGCGGAAATCGAACCCTGTGACCAAATCCAACCTAGGATTGTTATCGATTTTGGGCAAATAACAGTTTTGCTAGGTGATAGGCAAATTCCTGATTTTTGTAGCGACTGAAGAACGCACTCCCAATTGTATAAAAGCTCCTCCGGGGTATTACCGCCACAAAATAAGTCATCTGCCAACTTAGCTACGCAACCTTTTTGTAAGAAATCCCCCACTATACGACACATTAGTTCTTCAAGAGCCGTTTCGGAACCAGGCATTCCCATCGCACAACGTGTATATACGCGAACTCCACGGTAAGGGGTCGCGACTCCGCAATACTTCATCGAATCTTTTGCCAGGGGGATTTGGTAAAATGCGCTCGTAAGATCAGACTTGATTATATATTTCCACTGTGCGATCGTACGGAGTGTGTGGAATCCACGTCAGGCATAAGAGAGGGTTGCGGCTTACTATATCTGCCAACATCGGCAAATGCTGTTACAAGTCGGAAACCACCGGAAGCTTTTTTGACAAGAAATGAAGGGTTAATATACTCGACTGAAATTCCGACGTCTTCGGGTTTACGGAACACTCCTTTACATTCCAATCGTCAAATTTGTTTTGGAGTTCTACCAAATTATTTTTTGAATACTGTGGCATTCTACCTTTCCGTTGGGGAGGCTGGACAGGACCCTTCCGGAGCACCTGAGATCACCCCGAGTTTTTGGTGGGGTTCGTGTTGTTTATTCTTTAGTTTTCTATGTTGTGTCGTGTGTACTATGTTTTTTCTGTTTGTCTTTTTTATTTTTAGCCATGGCGTTGTCAGTTTGTTTTAGATTTATGAGTTTGACTGTCCCTTTGGTATCTTTCGTCCCTCTTTTAACAGATGCTTCAAAAGGACCTATTTCCCCATTATAACCTTCAAAGTTAGGACTAAAAACTTCACTGAACTTTCGAAGAAGTTCATTAAACTGGGTTTGGAGATCTGGACTAAGTAAATTATCTGGGTCTACAGAGACTTGTTTGAAAAATTGGGAAGTATGTGTGGAGTCTATGTAGTTTGTTGTTTTTATGTCACGGATATTGTCCGGTGCCTCTGGTGCGTTGTCTATGGTAGTCGTAAGTCGTACTCGACAGAAATGTTCATTTCGTTGTATGAACTGCGGTACCGACGTGTTATTCACGATGCGTATTTTGCCTGCGACCGACTGAGCAATTTGGGGACTGGGCCAATCTTTCGTACGAGAAGCGTCAGTGTGAGGCTCGACCGCGAGAATGCAATCCGATTCTATTTCCGATGGGATGTCGTATTCGCCGTAACATCCTGGCCAAACTACTGAACTTGCTGATGGAGCCCGGATAAGAAAGGCCTGTGTTCTACGTACGCGAGTATTACTAGAGTTACGTTCCTCGTTTGGGCTACCATACATAACAGTTACCTTATCGCGTATTACGATTTTATGTTTGCTAGGGAAAATCGCGATGTCGTTCGAAGACATGAAAGGAATACCGGCGAGTATATCAACGTCCAAGTCGTTCACTACTAGGGCCTCTAACTGTAACTCGATTCCGTCTCTCGAAAGTGTGAAATGACATTCACCAACTATATTTAACGGGGTAACACCGTCAGCTTGTAAAGCGGAATGGTTGCTTTTCTTGATTGTTACGCCGATGTAATCCGCGGAAGAAGCTTTTATCATACTCACCTCAGCACCCGTATCTAGTGTTAGCTCAAGTGGGAAATGTTTATAAAATGCCTTAAAGTAAGGGGACTGTTTAGTGCTCACCCGTCTTAAAGCAGATACAACTCTAAGCTTACTAGGACCTACATTATCATTTAAAAATGAGACTTGTTCATTATCAACATTGTCCTCAGACTCACTATCACCTACTTCTGTACAATAAGATTGCCTTACTCTGGACATATATTGTTTGTCTTCATCAGGTAAATATTTACGAATTCTAGTCAAATCGGCACCTGGTTAAATCGGCACCTGGTCAAATCGGCACCTGGTATAGTCAAATTGGCACCTAGTCAAATCGGCACCTGGTTAAATTGGCACCTAATGTAGTCAATTCGGCACCCATTTAAAATATGTGGAATAAGCCTATTATTTCATTAATATGAAGGTTTTATCTACAAATATTGACTTAAAACATCTTTGTGAATTTTAATATGTTTTTGTTGTTGTCGTTGTTCAACTTAATGTCATCAAGGTATTGGATATTTGTTATGCATGTTTGGAACAGTTGAGATCTTGCATGACTGTTGGTGCTGTTTAATCCTCACAGGGAAATGTAAGTATTATTTCATTGTTTCTGTTTTATTTAGAGATGAATATTTTGCATGCTCTTTGGTTCATGGTTAATTGGACTTTGTTGAATATTTGTGTATCTTATGTAACCAAACTTTGTAAATAAGAAGTAAATATGAGTATCAGATATTATCAGTTTATATTATAATTATTCATATTATATCAATTATTATCAGATGCCGATTTTACTTTGAATGGGTGCCGATTTGACCAGGTGCCGATTTAACCGGGTGCCGATTTGACTTTTTCTTTAGGTGCCGATTTAACCAGGTGCCGATTTAACTTGTACCCAATATTTACAAGTACTTAAAAAATGTTGGGACGGACGACCTGCTTGCTTACATAAAATACAACACTTTATTTGACGACCAGTTCTTATACTACCTGTCTTTTTTGCACTTCTGTCAAAATGTTTGTCTTTTATTGACGCCCGTAAAACTTTGGCATCAGTGGCTGAATGAATTTCGTCAAGTAAACTATCAAGTGCCTGTGAAATTTCAGGTTTCAAAGAAGCTAATGTTTTTGACCGTAACTCGGTTCCATATCGCTGCTTCACTAGGTTGGGCAAGTCACGATTAATAAGTCTTAACCAAGTTAGTACAATCAGGTTTTCCAAAGAAGGCGATAGTTCTTCGTCGGCTTCAGGTACTTCTCCGTGGTGATGAATATTGCCACCGGCACGAAGCATATTGTCTTCAATAAAACTAGCCAATCGCTGAAATAAGTCCTCAGGACGCTCATCTGGTTCCAAAAAGATGCTATTAAAATCAAGAAAGTGTCCACCAGTAGACTGAAATCCGTAGTGTAGACGAATTGACTGCCAAATAGAATTAATGGATGTCGAATTTTTAATTATAGTGTTTCTTGAAATAATCGGACAGTAATTTGCTATTTGCCCAAGCATAAGGTCCAAATGTGTGCACTTTTGGGCTGCTGTTCGTCGGTTAGCTTCGGCAACCGCCTCGCCATCGTCAACAATGCCACGTAAAGGATTGGCGTTGGTTTTCTTCAGCCATGTAAATCCATCTACAAGGAACGCTGCGAAGTTTTGATCAAGGGACAAGGTATATTGTAAGTTTTGTCTCCATGCTTCAAACGATGTTATTGTTTCAATTTTTGAAAGTGACCATTGTTTTGGAGCACGTGTGCCTGCCATTTTGTAAAGATCAGTTAAGTCCAACAATAGAAAATGTTGTCGTGTTAGTCAGAATAAATGACAAATTTTCCTGCTCACCTTTTACTTCTAGAGTGGAATAATGTTCAAATTGTTGAGTTATTTGAGATGTGGGTTTCTTAAACCGCTGCCGCCACGCCAGTAAGCAGAGAAAACATAACACATGTGATCATTAGAAAGGCACATTTAATAAAGATCGTGAGGCGGTAAACAGTAAAGGGAAATAACCCATCAATCATACATGTATAATCATGACACATGGAGTAAGGGAGATAATACAGATTAATACATGTGACAATCAATACAATACATTGGCGCACAATTCATTTTTTCTGATTATTTTCTTTGAATAAAAAATGCTTATTTTTACAAAAACATTTTTGTATTATTCTTGAAGTATTGTATATTAACAAACTTTGTAAGCAAAATTTATCAAAAAAATATCAAAGATGATCAAATAATTGTTTTAAGAAAACAAAATGTCAAAGAAGATTAGCACTTAAATGGCTTCATGGTGCCAAGAAACATATCCTTTGCATGATTATAATTAAATAAATCTTCATTTTTCAAGTAAAATGATTTTCCTAAATTTTAATATGAATATATGTATAAAAAAGTGAACATTTCAAGATATTCTCTTCTATATTCAAACATTTGTCAAAAAATTATTTGTGACTTTTTGTCCTCTCAAATTTGTGACTTTATGTCCTGTGACTTTTTGACTTTTTGTCCTGTGACTTTCTGACCATTTAACGGTTTACCATAATCACCTATGCCAACATTTTGAAATTTAGGTATAAAATTGTGTGAAAAAATGTTGGCATAGGTTAAATAATTTCTTACAGATTAAGTGTTAAAAAACATAAATGAATTAGGGGCTAATCAATCTACAAGCAGTTTAAACCTAGCATTAAAGTACAATTTCTTATACAAGTACTAGTGAAAATGTAGGTAAATGAATACGAATGAATGAACTTTATTCTCACAGAACTACATGTCATAGTTACAGAGGAAATATATATTTGCAATTACATATATATGTATATATATAGCATGTGAACAAGAGATGTCAAAGTCTGTCGTTGTGTGTGTTGAGGATCTCTATTTCATAAAGGAATTAGTTTAAATTAATATAATGAAATAATGGGGGGGGGGGGGGGGGAGGATTTTATGATTTTTTAAAGGGACAATCATTTAGTCATGTTGAAACTTGTGTATTATTTCATAAATACTGACTCGTGTAAAATATCTATTTTAAATGAATATTAATTCCAACACATACAGAGAATAAGACAAATTTCGCTAATATAATTTTCTCAAAAGTCATACTATAAGATATGATGCTGCATCTGCACAATCAACTGGTGTCAATCATGTTGTTATCCTTGAGTTTCTGAGGCCATGCAGTTTTACAAAACTATCTCTGGATTATATAAGACATGTCTTAGGATGGTTTTACGGTACATTCTAGTCCTTAGTGGGTTTCACAAAGTGATCCTACATTTGGACATCTTTTAAAGTTGGTCACAAAGTAATGACTACACGAGAGTTTGTGTATAAATTACACTTATTTTGCAAATTATCTTATTAATATCTAATTATCAATTCCAATGATGGAGTTCCAAGTTAGAGACACAAAATATAAACATAAATTCCACAACTCAATATACTCGGACTACTTGAATTTTCTAAACTAAAACAAAGAAAATAAATGGTGCACTGTCCCACTGAAAAATTGCTGCCTATAATTGAACCAAAACATCATTTTTATTCATTTATTTTAAATTTTATTTTGCAAAATTAATTTAATTCTTCTTGAAGTTACGGAGCTCTCGAAAGTCCGATTTTTGTATCAATTTTCTTATTGAAATCCGTTTTGACAAATTTATTGATATCATTATATACATTTGTACGCTCAACATGAAATATACGGAGATGCTTGTTGAATTGATAATAAACTTTCAAAGTTGAATTAACAAACTTATATGTTGAATTAATCTATTTCTCAAGATTGAAATAAAGACAATTGTCTCATTGGCACTCTTATTTAAATTCACAACCAAAACTACACAATTGTCAATGTAAAGTTTACCCCACTCTCCCTATCTTCTTTCAGTAATAATGGAAATGAGACCCCTGAAACTGTAATTGAGACAACTGTCAATTTGTTGACAACAAGAAAGACCCAGAATGGCCCATAGCTTCAAAAAGAGGAACTTACGGATCGTTCCTTACCTAGTCTGCTAGAGCTATTTCATTCACCTTTTCAAAAGGAAAAAAAACCCTATTATCTATGTACCCTCTTGTTGAAACACTAATTAGTGTTACAATAATACAAGGCCACCCAGTACAGCAGAGGCGGAGAAAATATTCTCTCTGGTCAAATTGATTAAGACAAGTCACAGGGCAAACTTGAAAACACAGACATTAACAAAAATATTAACTGTAAATGTAAACTGAGATGAAACTAAATTTGAAAAAAATTCTTGATCAATGTGTGACAACCTTCTTCAAAAAGAACCAGGTGCTCCACAGGGCAAAGCTTTATACGACCGCAGAGGTCGAACCCTGAATAGTTGGTGCAAGTATGGACACAACATTCAAGCTTGATACAGCTCTGAATTTGGATTGTGATCAAATTCTTGACATTATATGAGTTTCTGACACAAAACAAATGTCAAGATCTTACAAATCTATTACGCAATTAGCAGTTTTACAAAATTGTTAAAATGTATACTTTTAGTTATTTATTGGACAGTAGAATGCTTCTGCTACATAAATATGGGCTGTTTTTGACAATACTATGTACTTATATCGAGTACTAGCACCATTAAGTCATGCTAAATTACTGAAATCTTCACAATTCTAGCATTTTGTTAAATTTTAGACGGTTTCCGTGTAAAACGAAAGTGGCCGCATTCGTGTTCATCCAAAATATTTAAATGTAAGTTGTATTGGATGATAATACATAACATACATAAAGGTTGAGGATGAACACGGATGCGGCCACTTTCATTTTTGACAAAAACCATCTTAAAAGTGACATTTTTCAGCATATTTGGTAGATTTTTCATATTTGAGCTTGAATGGGAGTGATTTTAATGACTAAATTAGTTAAAATCTTTCACATACATTAATTGAATCAAATTAAATAGACACTTAAGTGATTAAAAAGTGGTCAACATCTTTCGTCAGATAAACCTGAAATTTGAGGCCAAAATCGGTCCTTACCGGACCTACTCCTTTCTGCTCCTATCCAATAGTCCCTCATTTTCCAAATAAACTCATCATAGATACCAGGACTAAATTTAGTATATACGCCAGACGCGCGTTTCATCTACAAAAGACTCATCAGTGACGCTCGAATCCAAAAAAGTTAAAAAGGCCAAATAAAGTACGAAGTTAAAGACTGCATTGAGAACCAAAATTCCTAAAAGTTTTGCCAAATACAGCTAAGGTAATCTATGCCTGACAATGCATGGCATTTTCAAATTTCCAGACCTTCGTCCTGGACGACACCTATTACAGGACCTAGCTAGCTCCTTGTTGTAATTCTTGTTATATTTTTTTTGGTCCTGAACTTGCATAAATATTTGACACTGGATGTTTAAAAATCAATCAATCAACTAGCTTCCAGTAATTTTGAGCACTCTCAGATCTGCGTGCAATGACCACAATTATTCAAATTCCTATTCTAAGCAGGTAGGAATGCAGGTAAATGCAGCCCAGAAATTTGTGATATTAGAGCATTCGAAGTTATCAATGAAATTATTGAAAAATATAAGTATAAAAATAAGATCTTTTTTTACGGAAGGTATAGAGATGATGCGTTTATAATAGCTCATTCATCACGAGAAGAAGTTGAGGAGTTTTTTAAAATAGCCAATGATCATCACCCTTTATTAAAGTTTACGTTTGAGATTTCAAACGAAGAAATTATCTTTCTCGATACAGTCGTACATAAAGGGTTGAGATTCAGGAACACCGGTATCCTTGATATTAAGAGCTACACCAAACCTACTAATACGTTTCAATATTTAGATAGGACGTCTATGCATAATCCAACAGTCTTCTCCGGATTTGTAAAAGAGGAAGCTATTCGCCACCACCGAAACAACAGCAATACGCAAAATTTAAAAGATACTCTTTGTAAATTCAAAGGCCATCTTAAGCAAAGGGGATATAAGGACCTTGAAATACTTCGTAACTGTGAATCGGCTCTCAATATCGAACGACCACAGGGGCGTAGCTATAAAGAAACGATGTGCAAGCAACTTCGCCGAGCGGAGCGAGGCGAAAATTTTTTAGGACCCTTTTATGCAGGAAAATGGGTTTTTTTTCGGTTTTCGGTCATAGGACAGTTGATAGAGGAGCTTCATGTAGATATGACTTATAAACAATTTATGAATGTAAAACTATTTATAAAGCTTCTGAATGGAGTAAATCATGGTTAATTGAAAACATAAACTACATTTTTCTGTTACAGAATTAACTCGAAATTGTCAAAAATCTGCTCTTCGGGTCTAGGCAGAAACGAACTTCTCTATGTATTTGTCGGCAATATTCACACTATCCCGATGAATATGCAGTTATGCTAGCGATGATAACCTGTCATTGTTCATTGGTGATCGTACATTTGATTTCAACAGACGTAGTACATTGATAGATCTCCACGGTAGCACTCGCGAGATGTTATAAACCAGTGTACGTGTTCGCCATCGAGCGACCTCCCAATTGAATTCGTCAAAATTACATACCAGGTCAGTTTCGTATGTCTCTGACAATGTTGAGATTTGTTCGTTTGTTATATTTCCTACAACAGGAGGAAGAAGATACGACACAAAGAAGCGATTTTCTGATAATACCAGACGCGACTCCACTCTCCAGTTCCATTATCAAAGGCATTCGATTTTCATATGGTCTATAAACCCAAAATATAATGAGACTTTCTAATACTGTTTTGGCGTGGTTGCAGGATGAGTGGCTCTTGTAGTCCGTCGAAAACATCGCCATGGCATAATTTCAACGATATCGAAGGGTTCTGATAAATCTCATGCCGATTGATCATACATCTCATTCCAAACAGATAAACCGTACTCTGTAAAATGTGCTCCGAAACTACATGTGTTAGACTCACAGGTACTTGTGGACAGGATACCCTTTGGGTGCCCCTGAGTGGGAGTATCCCGAATGACCCCCCATGTAGTTTAATTTTGATTTATTTTTCATTAAACGTTTATTTAAATTGTTTTCACTGGGAATATATGTCGAAGTTACTGACAAACAGCATTTGAGATTTTTGCCAGTCGACTGATATGTACTAGTTCGCAATGCGATTGCCGCCGAAGTGTAGGGAGCTATTTCCAAAACCACCAATGGTGGCGTATAGTAGACATCGGAACTTAAAAGAAATACTGACTAGATCGGTAGTTAAAGCTTAGTACTATATGAAGGATTGGGTCAGGACCCCTGATGAAGCACCCACCCTTCATATGAGCCACGGAATATTATAGAGTTTGTCCTATTCTGTACTGCAGAAACACGATGTGTTTGGTCCTGGAGAATAGGCAAACGTGGCTGATAGGTACTTCCAGACATTCAACATGTAGTATGAACAGAACAGAACTTTTGCATTAGGCATCGACTATGTGTGTATGTGTGACTAGGGTGAAGGTTTAAGAATCAAAAGATTGATGGTTTTTGTCTAGCTAAAAGGATAGTTTTATTATATAGTAATATCAGTGTTTACGCGCCTATTTTTTTTAATGAAGGATCGTCACAATCGTACATATAGCGTGTTGTTCGGTGTGAGCCAAGGCTCCGTGTTGAAGGCCGTACATTGAACTGTAATGGTTTACTTTTATAAATTGTTATTTGGATGGAGAGTTGTCTGATTGGCACTCACACCACATCTTCCTATACCTATATCAATCAGAACGGTGTAGATATGAAAATACCAAGCAGGGTGTACTGCTTAATTAAAGGGATACGCTTATCTACAATATATTTATGTACGTGGCGGAAGAATTTTATCGTATGATAATTCTATTAATATAACAATAGAATTGTAACAGGTTTTATGAACCCGAGTGTATTTAAATACGGTGGACTCGATTTGAAATTATCGATAAGGGCGTTGACCATTCGCATGTACACACGTAGTTTTTGTTAGTTAAACCTGTATTGCCGTAGACTTACGTTGACAATGTCTGATATGGAGGAGGAAACCTTAGATTTAGCGAGTGAACAAGGTACGTCTACTAGAAATCCGCATGAAATGTCTAATGCAGACTTATTTTCGCTTCTCAAAACATATATGGATACTAGACTGTCGGGTATTGAAACATCTTTCACAGATACCACACATACTTCGGAGAAGAAGGTTAAAAAGGCTGAAAATTCGTTCAAATTCAAGGGTCATCAGGTCCAGAACGATCTGAACATAGATTTACAGGATTTGGTACAGAGGTCGTTGGATTACCTAGGGAGAAACAAGTCAGATAAAGCGATAACTATTCTGAATGAGGCTCTTAACACGCTAAAGAAAAGAAACAAGCTCATAAGAATTGCTGACAAGTCGGAGGGAGGGTGGAAGACCGTACAAGAATATTTGTCCGATGATTTAGCCAGCGACTCCGAGGACGAAAAGAAGATAAGGGCAGCTGATACCCGGGCGGTGAAAAAGTTAAGGTCCGTAAAATCTGCAGACAAGAAGCAGAACGTACGAAAAAGACCAGCTGAAGCTTCCGGTTCTACATCGCAAACAGCTCATAATGCATTTCCAGTTTCTGTCAGCATGCCGCCCTTTCGTGGGAGCAGACCTGGTTACGGAAACCAGGTCAAAAGGTCCAGGGAAGGAGATATGTGTTTCAGGTGTGGATTATTTGGACATTGGGCATCCGACTGTAAAAAAGACACCAAGACTGGATTTGGAGCTCCCAGAGGAACTTCATAAGGATTTCAGCGCTCATACGGACACTTTACAGGTACAAGATGTTTATGAATCTTATTTTGAATATGAAAAGGGATGTTCAGATATTTTTGTTAAAGACAGGCTTAAAAATTCTGTAAACTTTTGGAGAAGTATTAACGCTTCGAGTTTTATTGTTGATATTATTGAAAATGGTTACAAAATACCTTTGTTAAAAGAGCCTGAAAATATGTATTCTAAAAATAATAAATCTGCGTTAGAGCATTCAGATTTTGTTTCAAGTGCAGTTAAAGAGCTTGTATTGGGCGGTTTAGTAAAACGTGTATCAATTATGCCACACGTAGTTAACCCTTTAACTGTTTCAGTTAACGGTAAAGGTAAACACAGATTGATTTTAGATTTAAGACATGTAAATAAACAAGTGAATGTAAACAAGGTTAAATTCGAAGATTGGAAAACTTTATCACAATATGTTACTTTGAATTGTTACGGATATGTCTTTGATTTGAAGGCGGGATATCACCACTTAAACATTTTTGAACAACATCAAAAGTATTTAGGGTTTTCGTGGAAAGGAGAATTTTATGTTTTTACTGTGTTGCCATTTGGTTTAAGTTCCAGCGGGTTTATATTTACTAAAACAGTGAGACAATTGGTAAAGCACTGGCGTAAATCTAGCATAAAGGTAGCTGTTTATTTAGATGATGGTTTTGGGGTCGAAGTTAGTTATGAACTATGTGTAAAACACGCTCGAAGAATCAAAGCAGACTTGATTGCTTCTGGTTTTGTGCCAAACAAAGACAAGTGTGTATGGTTACCTTCACAGCACGTTGAGTGGTTAGGTTTTTCTTGGAATTTAATTTCTTGCAAATTGCAAATTCCTCAAAGAAAAATAGATGATATATTGAATTTGGTAGCTTTTATACTAAATTCTAGTTACAGGGTAAAGGTACGACAGTTGGCCAAAATCTGTGGTAAGTTAATTGCTTTAACACCAGCAGTAGGTAATGTTACCCAGATCATGACAAGAAACATTTTTTCAGTCATTAATATAAGAGACTATTGGGATCAATATGTAAACATCGGCAAGTATCCTGATTGTATCAATGAGCTTATTTTCTGGAGAGATAATTTGCCTTTACTAAAGGCGGTTGATCTGGTAAAGAACATTTCAAATTTTCATATTTTCACAGACGCCAGCGACACGGGCGCTGCTGGTTTCATACAAAATTCAACAAAAATTTTGCACAAAATGTGGTTAGAAACTGAGAGAGGTAGGAGTTCTACTTGGCGAGAAGTAAAAGCAATTCAGTTATGTGTCAGTGCCTTTTCAAAACTCTTACAAAACAGTATCGTGACTTTTCACACAGATAACAAGAATGCTGTTAGCATCATAAATAAAGGTAGCAAAGTACAAGAGTTACAACAGTTGTCCTTAGAAATTTATAGGTGTTGTTTACTTGAAAACATTACATTACACATTATCTGGTTGCCCAGAAAAGAGAACGAGCAGGCTGATTTATTAAGTCGGATTATAGATATTGATGACTGGGGTATTTCTTCAGAGTATTTTCAGTTTTTAGACGACCTCTGGGGTCCTCATACCTTCGACAGGTTTGCCAATATGGACAATAACAAAGTAGATAAATTTAGTTCGTTGTACTGGAACCCTGGTTCCTCAGCAGTAGACGCTTTCTCGTGCCACTGGGCACAAGAAAACAATCTATTAGTACCACCTGTGTCTTTAGTTTGTAAGTGCATAAACCACTTGGTTAGATGCAAAGCAGAGGGAACACTGATAGTTCCGAGTTGGCCGTCGTCTCCTTACTGGCCATTAATTTTTGATGAAAATACAGAATACAGATCTTACGTGTTAGACGTGCTCGAATTTAACGAGGTAGACAGAATTTTAGTTTCTGGAAACAATTTAAATTCTATCTTTGCAAACGGAAAATTCAAAGGTAGAATTTTAGCTGTTCGTTTGAAAGCTACTGATTGATATTGGTGATAACTTTTTATTATTTTTTGCAGATTTTACTTACTGGAGGTTCTCTATTCAGAGATGTTGGCTTACAGAAGCTGATTGGTGTATATATTGTGTCATTTGACGATATTTTTGGGGCCACAGGGTCTGTAGATACCACTGGGTATAGTTATGGTCACTGGACCTGTTTTTCTGTTTGATGTATGCTGAGCAGTTACGCATATTTCAAGGTAAATATTTATTTAATTTATAATTATTTTACAGAAAATATTTTCAACGGGATTTTGAAAAAATGACACACAAGTAAAGCACACAGAACTTAAGATTTTGTTCAGAAAAATGAAGAATTCAGTTATTGACTCTAAAGCCAGAAATACAACTGTTAAATATGCATACAGTTTTAAACGTTTCGTAGTGTGGTCTGAAAAGTATACAGAAATCAAGTCTGTCCTTCCTGCCAACGAAATTTATGTCAGTTTATATCTTCAATATCTAATGCAAAGTGCTAAACACTACAGTACTATAGAAGCTGCATGTTACGCTATAAAGTGGGCTCACAGTTTAGCTGGGTTTGAAGACCCATGCGCCTCGGATATAGTTAAATGTATTGTGGAGGCATCTAAAAGAAAGCTTAATAGGCCTATTCAGAAAAAAGAACCGATGAATGCAAATATCATGATCAGTCTTTTTAAGAAATTTGGCGGTACAAATAGTTCGTTAAAAAATCTTAGATTATTAGCTATGTGTTTTCTGGCTTATTCAGGATTTTTAAGGTACAGCGAATTGTGTCAGATTAGAGCTAAGAACATTACATTCGGAAACGATCATATTGATATTTATATTGAGAGTAGAAAAACCGATTGTTATAGAAAAGGAAAAAACGTTTTGATAGTTAAACTTGATCAAGCACACTGTACTGTTAGAATTTTAAGTGATTATTTAGATAAAGCTAAAATAGACAGGTCCTCAGATGATTTTGTGTTCAGAGCTTTATCGTATTGTAAAAGTACAAACAACTGTAAGCTGAGAAAAAAGAATATACAACTATCTTATACTAGGACTAGAGAGATTGTAAGAGGGGCTCTGTCGGAAATAGGTTTAAACGCAAGAATTTTTGGTACACATAGTTTTAGGGCAGGCGGTTGCTCAGCCGCTAGTAACTCTGGTGTCTCGGATAAATTATTAAAGATTCACGGAAGATGGAAATCTGATATTGCGAAAGACAGTTACATAAGCGACAATTTGAAAAAACGCTTATTAGTTTCAAAATCTTTAGGTTTATAAGATTTATTACTGCAATTTCTTTCTTTGTACAATCGAGAATGGTCATCGTGCCTGACAAGTTCTAAAACTAGTGTTTTAGTTATTTATATTATGAATGAGATAAGAAACAGATTGGGCCGAGGGATATAGAAATTATATAGTCTAGTACATAAATAATTTATGTTCGTTTGAACGAAGAGAATTTAGAAAATAAATATATTTATGTACGTGGCGGAAGAATTTTATCGTATGATAATTCTATTAATATAACAATAGAATTGTAACAGGTTTTATGAACCCGAGTGTATTTAAATACGGTGGACTCGATTTGAAATTATCGATAAGGGCGTTGACCATTCGCATGTACACACGTAGTTTTTGTTAGTTATACTTAAGCACATATATATTCGAAAACAGTATTAAATACTTTTTGTAACATTTTTTGATTGTTTTTTGTAGATTGTTGAGGCAACCTTTTTTAGTTTATTTAAACAGAGGATTTATTCTGAGATGTGGACTGTATTTACACGATTACAAACATTTGTAATTTGTTATCATTTGATAAACATGTATTGAAATTATTTTATATTATATAAAAAAGAATGGTCATCGTGCCTGACAAGTTCTAAAACTAGTGTTTTAGTTATTTATATTATGAATGAGATAAGAAACAGATTGGGCCGAGGGATATAGAAATTATATAGTCTAGTACATAAATAATTTATGTTCGTTTGAACGAAGAGAATTTAGAAAATAAGTTAGACAATGCATATTGTAAATATTTTTTTCTTCATATTTCCGATTGTACTGCGCGTTTTCTAGTCAGATGTTATAGTGAATTATTTATAATTTTTCGAACTTTTCATCATGTATATTATAATTATCATGATTATAAAATAACCAGTAAATTTAATATTTTTGTACATAAAATTTTACAGCTAAAATGCTGAAAACCGTTTTCCGTCTGGGGGCTTGGCCCCCCTCAACCACTACCAGGGCTACTGGAGGCCTTGAGCGACCCCAAGACCCCCTGCCGATTGGTGCCTACAGTTGACAGAATACCGAGGCTTGTATAGGGTATATTGGGATACGGGATATTTGCCATTTTCATTTTTGGGATATGGGATATTTGTCCTAAAAGTAAATGGGATATGGGATATTGATGCATTTATAAGGATATTGAATTTTTAACATGAAAAACAAAATAAGTGGAATTTAAAAGTTAAGTACAGAAATATTTACATCTCACTTGATAAAATTGCCCAAAAAAGTTTAATATTAAAGGTCATTTTAGTGCTTTGTTGATTTTAATTGAGTTAATGGTCGTTTTATTTAAAAGTCATCCAAACCCAAGCGAAAAGTATTGATCTATTTTCGATATTTATATGCTCATATGTACTGATAATTTTAAAAGTGTTTGTTTTGCTTTCCATACTTCGTTCCTTATTGTTAATTTTCCTTTTTTGGATACTGATGTTCCTTTGGCACTATCTTACAGTGTTTGTATATCACAACACCTCCGCTATGCCCGTGTCTGATGCAACGATTTGGATTTTAATGAACGAAATCTATGTATTACTAGTAAATAATATTAAGTCAGGGATTTAGTTACCACAAATCACTTAAAATATTTACTAAATTCTAGATTTGGTTTTAATGTTTGGTTCTACCTGTAGAAAATTTATTTCAAACGGGATAGCACATCCTCATTTTTACGGAGATGTTGTTTATCGTGCCATTGGATGCTGGATGTGTAATGATTGATAATTTAGTCTCAGATGCATTACTTTTTATTAGTTGTAATTGGCTTTGAACTAGCTGTCAGTAACTGCAAGTACTCTCAGATCTGTACTTGGGTGTCTTTTTGTTGATGGGATGTACAAATACTCGGTCACGTCCACTCTCTGTTTTTGTTAGATGTATTTCTATTTATATCCATCTGATGAGTTAAGCCTTTTTCAACTGATTTGTATAGTTCGTTCTAATGTTGTACTGTTACATCACTGTCCCAGGTTAAGGGGAGGGTTGGGATCCCGCTAACTATTTAACCTCGCCACATTCTGTATGTATGTGCCTGTCCAAAGTCAGGAGTCTTTAATTCAGTGGTTGTTGTTTGTTGCTGTGTTACATATCTGTTTTTTGTTCATTTTTTATACATAATTTAGGCCGTTAGTTTTCTCGTTTGAATTGTTTTACATTTGTCATTTCAGGTCTTTTTGTAGCTAATTATGAGGTATGAGCTTTGCTCATTGTTGAAGGTCGTACGGTTACCTATAGTTGTTAATTTCTGTGTCACATTGTCTCTTGTGAAGAGTTGTCTCATTGGCAATCATACCACATCTTTTTTTTTAATATTATATGCTCATATGCATTGATAATTTTCTTGAAATAATCAAAAATCTTTGTTAGATGTATCCGTCTGATGAGTTTAGCCTTATTGTTGTCAATGTTTTTATTTGTTTTGATGCTTTATATGATTACAGGATATTTTCTGGTGTTTTACTTCTTACTTTTTACGTGCCGTGGCGAGGATCTTCAGAGGTCTCCACGTTTCACAGATTGCTCCGATGTGCAACGGCTGTTTTGCCAGACAAGCTGGGGCCGAGGGACGCAGAGCACGTCCCATATCAAAAATTAGATATTTCGCTGTATAAACTATGTTAATCAAGAATAATTACTAAATAATCAATGTAAATTAATATATTTTCTTCTATTACTGGTGTTGTGAGGAAGGAAATTAAAAAAAGTAACAAAAATATTGGGATCTATGTAATTCATAACGTTCAAGATCACAGTCAAAGGGCTGTGCAAGTTTTGCCTGCTGTAAAAATTTTGCAACAGTTAAGTGTAATGTAGGTACATTAGCAAAAAACTTTCTTGGGTTAAATTTTTAGTTATTGAACTTGCATGCTAAATATCCATTTTTTGATATGGACGTGGTCTGACGTCCCACAGTCTCAGCTTGTCTGGCAAAACAGCCGTTGGATGTCACAGCAATCTCGGACAAGAGACAGGGTTGAGTCCTTCTGTTCTTTCCAACATAGGTTAACGTTTAGGATGAAGTTTCTTATCAATGAAAGAAGAATGCTATCAAAATTATATTTTACAGTCATATGCATCACGGTTTGAACAATTAAAAAAAAAGTCTGAAATTAGACCCCTTACACTAAATTTATCGTTTAACCTCACATAAAAAGAGATTGTTATACAAGGCTCTAAGATGGAACACTTCATCTTTTGGACACATACATTGTATATTCTTATTTAACACTAGAAGTATGCACTAAATTTCCTTTAACACAGTTTGTTTTCCTAGAGTCAAATTGTTGACGTTGTGATGATGAGGGAAAAGAATGGGCTTGGGAATGAATTTGTAATGATTTTTTGGGATATTTCAAAATAGTTTTAGGGATATGGGATATTTGTAAAAAATATTTATTGGGATATTAGGGGTAAACATTGTGGGGATACGGGATATTGGGATAAAAACTTAATGGGATATGGGATATTAATACCCCCCCCTAAACAAGCCTCAATACCTAGCTACGCCTCTGTTAGGGAGCTACCATTTGATTTTTATGGGGGGGCTAGGATGAAAAATTTTGTCCTGCATTTTTTTTTTAGCTGTAATCTCTGTCCTGCCTTTTTATTTTTCACTCTGTTCGGTACTGCCTTTTTTTTGTAGTTTATCCTGACTTTTTTTTACCTAAATTGTCGTCCTGACTTTTTTTTTTACAAGTGTCTCATCCTGCCTTTTTTTTACTCAAAACTCCTGTCCTGCCTATTTTTTTCAAATTTCATCCTAGCCCCCCCCATAAAAATCAAATGGTAGCTCCCTTAGTTTATATGTACATAATTTAATTTTGGATGTAACGCGTCTTCTGATTGGCTGACGTTATTTTGTTATGAGCCCATAGACATAATTCAGTCATGTGACCGTGACGTCATCAACGTTTTTTCATGGTTTTCTACGGTTTAAAATGGAATTTAGAATTAAATTATAAGAAATGACTGTAATATTTTTTCTGCCTATTCAAAATAACATAAAAAATGTGGTGCACACTGTTAAATAACCCGCTACGCGCGTTATTCAGTGTGCACCAAATTTTTAATGTTATTTCTTCATAGACAGAAAAAATATTACAGTCATTCCTTAATTAAAATCTAAAATGGTAAAAGATAAGAACTGAGACTACTATAACACATAGTGTTATAGTAGTTATGTGTTATAGTAGTTTCAGAGCCAAACAAGTACACAGTTTTTAGAGATTTTATAAAGGAAAACAATCTTTTATTACCACCGTCTTGCTGAAAGACTTTTACTTTTTATCATTATAATGGAAGAGATACCTCCCAGATAGATTATTTTTTAGAAAGCAAAAGTGTCATTAGCAATTACTTGACTTTTATACGTGAGTCTACAAATATCTCTACTCATGATCCAATACTGACTACTATTCCATGTAATATACAAGCAAATGAGGAAACTAATTCATTAATTGAGAACAAAAGAATAAATTGGAATAAGGTTGATAAAACTGCTTATCAGGAAGAGATTGAGAATAAACTTTCAACATGGACTGATGAAATCAACCTTAATTTAACATTTGATAATATACCAGATAAGATAAATGAACTATGTTCAATCATGGTAACGTCAGCTTCTAAATGTAGCCGTTCGAAACGTTCAAAATCAGGGGCGGATCCAGGAATTTGGAAAGGGGGGCGAAGTTTTTAAAGATTGCCGAGCGGAGCGAGGTGAAAATTTTTTGGGACCTTTTTTGGACTAAAAACATAAAATAAGTGTAAAATGCACTTTTTAAACGGTTCCTGACGTGGGGCATGTATATTCTATAGTTGTTGTAATTATAAAGTGTCAGGGCTGGACATTTTTTATGCTGTATTCTCCCTATTGATTCATTGTCTACTGATATATTTGATGTGGGACTTGTCAGTAAAAAATAGACATGGACAATTCTCGTTTGTTGTATGTTACTGAGTTAGCATAACCTCACAGATTTCTTGTTGTAAACAAGAAATACGCCGGGCTATTCTATGAAATTTACAATACCAATGAGTCTGAAATGACAACAAATTTATGAATGACCGTCGACAAATGGAGACATAAAGGCCATTCTCAGCAGTCAGGTTGCAGTCTGGTCTTGAAACAAGTATTCAATATATCAGTTTGGCGAAACAGACATTCCGGTCAGACATGCAAACCCCCGACCTTAAAAAAATACGCCCGTTTTTCATTCATCATGTACATTTAACGCTAAATAATTCTGTGGGAAATTTTCATTTCAAATAGCAAAAATTTTTATTTAATGCAAAAATCAGAGTCAGATTTTTTTTCTCTCAGATACCTTAGACTGCCTCCTTAAATCAAATGGTTTGTACCTTAGACTTTAAATCTATCCATGTATCTATTGAGCTGATACTGACTGGGGATCATTATTCAGCTATCATGTTATTCTAAAATAGGCTGGGGCGTTTGGGATAAAACATGTTTTCGTAGGTAAATAATATTGCTGTGTATTTTTTTTTCATGAGATTGTAATAGAGTATTACTTCAGGCGCGGATCCAGAGGGGGGGGGGGGGGTTCCGGAGGTTGGAACCCCCCCCCCCTTTTTTTTGGCCGATCAATGCATTTGAATGGGAGCATATAGCTGGAACCCCCCCCCTTTACTCTGGGTTGGGAACCCCCCCTTTTTAAAATGGCTGTATCCGCCCCTGTACTTTCTGATTGATTGAATTGTGAAATAGAAGTCACTACTATACGTTTTTGCTCAATCCTGTGTCGCTTTGAAGGTATTATCATGGTTGTCATCCTCAGACTAAGCAATGTGTTACTGTAATTTGAATTTCAAATGATGACTGAGTGACGCACTGGTCAACTCCACCATAGCGAATCACATGACTTAGACATACTCAATAAATACGTATACCAGCGAAAAATATCTTTATAAGTAAAGAATTGTCGCATTAAAATTAAATACACGGGAAATGGCAAAGTTCACGAAGTCTTTTCTGATAAATAATTTAAAAAAAAAAATGCCAAGCAAAGAGGGGCGTACGCCCTCTACGACCCCCTCTGGATCCGCCACTGGGTCTTCTCGTTTAATAGTATAGATGATGTATTGTCAAATTCAATTGCAGATGCCAATTTTATTTTTTATTTTATTTTTTTGAAAAGGGGACGTACGTCACTTACGGCCTTACCTGGACCCGCCCATGCAAAATGCTATTGTTCTGCAAACTAAATAAACAAATTGATACTGATGAAAAAAAAAAAAATCCTCATTTAATTTTTCAAGTGTCTTTGCACCTAAAAAATCACCAATAAAACAGAAGTTGGCGTATTTTTTTCATATGGCTTTAGAAAGGTTAAACTTGTGTTTTGAACTTGAACAGATTTTACAATACTGTATTTAGCCAGGCTTCATGGTTCATTAGACAATACCTGACGGCTATTTATTGGGTACTATGATTTCTTTTGTTCTAATTTGTGAACACTTTTATCAGAGGGAATTCATTTCGAATTACTAGTTTCACTGAACTGGCTGTTCACTTAAGTTAAATATCACTTTGGTTGGAAAGTCTCTTGCAGAAGGTAGCTTTTATTTTTAACATGCAAATTAATGGAATAGTAATAGAAGTGTTACACAAAATAAATGTCAAGTTTATTTTGGTGGCTGTCGAAAAAGTATTTACAAAAAGACAATCCAAAAAGAACATTCAAATTTCATAATTCAGTAATTCTGCTTTGAATTTGTTACTATATTTTCCCCGGCGGGTCTACTCGACCGCACGCCGCATGCATGCCTTTTTTTGTTTGTTGTGTAAATCAATTTAAAATAACATACCATATTAATAAATAGAAATTAAAGAAAGGTCTATAAAGTATCAGTGGCGGATCCAGAAATTTTAATAAGTGGGGGCCCACTGACTGACCTAAGAGGGGGCCCGCTCCAGTCACGCTTCAGTGATTCCCTATATAAGCAACCAAATTTTTTCCCAAAAAGGGGGGGCCCGGGCCCCCTGGGCCCCCCTCTAAATCCGCCTCTGAGTATTATGTAGTATAAACCATATTTAATGCTTTACAGGATTGTATAGTTGAGTCTATCATTTTTGTTGTACTGACATTTGGGAACAACCCCTCAAATGAGGGATAACCTCTCAATGTAAAGACTATCCCTATTATGAGGGGTACACTTCAAGTGATATAAAATATTTTTTTGTTTTGTAAAAACCACTAAGTACAAATGAGCACATATTTATATTATATTATTTGAGGAAACTATACCCAAAGAACCATAGGTGGATCCAAAAGGGGGGGGGGGCATTTCTTTGGAAAAAATAGATTGATTATATAGTCACTGAAGCAAGATCCCCCTTAGGACAATCAGCGGGCCCCCCTTATGAAAAGTTCTGGATCTGCCACTAAGAACTCTACATCTATCTGGTAGAATGTGGTCAAAACATGTCCAAGATTTTTTCCCCTTTTAAGTTAAAAAAAACAGTTTTTCTACAACAGTAAAATGTCACCCCATTGACTGATAGACAGTCCCTAATTTAAGGATATCTCCACCTGGGGGTTGCAACCTGTATATACATTTGTGTAGGTCCTGCCAAAAACATGAATGATACAACAAAATCATATTTTATGGTCACTATGGAAATGTGCTACATGCACAATATGTAAGGTAAGCTAAGAATTATTTTGAATTAATAAAATTGGCATGGGTTTTTTTCCTTATATGCTCTCTCTGTAAAAATGTCAAGCAAGCTATAGTTATTAAATTATAAATTTAACTAATGAAAAGGAACATTAATTACTAAAATGTCAAGGCACAGGTCATCATCAAAAATAACTTTTCAGGAGAACTAGATAAGTTTATTTTACATGACTTCATGAGAGAAAGTTTTAAACATTTTCCTTGTTTAATTTGGTGCAATGAAAGACCAAGTGTATTTCATCTTTTACTTCACCTAATCCACACTGGAAAATAAAAAAAGAATGAAATTTCAGCATGAAAATTTCAAAGAATTAAGTCTGTCAATAAACCAATAAGTTAAAAATTCTTGCCTTATTAAAACTAAAATTATTTTATATTTTACAAAAGTAAACACTTTCCCAAAAAAAAAGTCCTTTGTCTGATAATATAAACCTCTTGAATTTCAATAATAGAGTAAACTTATTTACCCTGATACCCTGCTGGAGTTTCTGTGCAGAAAAAAGTACTTTTTTTTATAAAAGAAACCTGCGTCTTCAAATTATAAAACCAAAATTTTAATCAGACTGATAATGCGATATCTTTAAAGTGCTTTGT
Source organism: Mytilus edulis (assembly GCA_019925275.1). Classification (NCBI taxonomy): domain Eukaryota; kingdom Metazoa; phylum Mollusca; class Bivalvia; order Mytilida; family Mytilidae; genus Mytilus; species Mytilus edulis. The sequence goes on from CM034355.1 coordinate 55,973,069, forward strand.
GGAAGACCACAATTTGGCACAATAAGCACTGACACCTCCCAATAATTTGGAAGATTTTTCAATGTCTTGATGACAATTTAACATGGATGAAGAGCGAATCCCAATGATGGCAGTGCAATGCATTGGAGTGGTACCGCAATGATACTATTATGTTCTAATTGGTAACCTCAACCGAACATAAAACATTTATCAATATAATACAAAACTCTCACATGGGAGTAGCCACTTGCAAAAGTCAAGTGCATTTTTATTCAGGTAATAAGTACACGTAATTCATTTTATATCAATGAGAATTATGAAAATTGTCTTGTCTCTAACTAGCACTGCAACATCAATATTTGCAACTCTTCTTGGACTGTCAACCTGTAAATAAATAATTTTCATAATTATTTATTTGGAAAAAAGCATCTAGAGCACTTGACTGCAATGACTCGAATGACTAAATTTAACTACTATCAAACCGCCCGTGCATGAAATTCTTCCCGCATACTTTTTATATCCAATCAAACAGAACTTTCTATAAATAGCATAAACACATGCTCCTTACCAAACAAAACAAACTAGCATCGATATATGTACAACTTTGATAAATATAATTATATTTGTTAACTATTTTATGCGCCACCTACAATAAAAGAGGGGCATTATGATTTCTGGTCTGTGCCTCCGTTTTAGTTCGTCCGATTGTTCGTTCATTAGTCTTGTCAAATTGTTCATCCGTCTGTTCGCTTGTCGGTCTATTCGTCCATCCATTCATCCGTCTATCTGTCCCACTTCAGGTTAAAGTTTTTGGTCAAGGTAGTTTTTGATGGAGTTGAAGTCCAATCAACTAATGAAACTTACTACACATGTTCCCCTTGATATTATATTTAATGCCAAATTAAAGTTTTGATCCCTAGTTCACCGTCCACTGAAGATGGAAAATGATAGTACGAGTGGGGCATCCGTGTACTTTGGACACATTCTTGTTTTTGTCGAGCCTGCGACTTTTGTTGCACAAAGCTCGTCATAGGGATAGTGATCTGGCGGCCATGTTAGCTAACTTCTTTAAAGCTTTATGTTTTAGAAGGTGGAAGACCTGGATGCTTCATACTTTGTAGATGGATGCCTAATGTTACAAAGTTTCTGTCAGTTACATGTCCAATGTCTTTGACCTGTTTATGTTTATGGTTCAGTAACTACTTGAAAAAAAAATTAAGATTTTTTGTAATGTTAAATAATTCTCTCTTATTATAAGTAATAGGATAATTATATTTGGCATGTGAGTACCTTGCAAGGTTCTCATGTCCGTCAGACAGTTTTCACTTGACCTTGACCTCATTTCATGGTTCAGTTAACAATGAAGTTTTGATGGTCAAGTCCATATCTCAGATACTATAAGCAATAGGTCTAGCATATTCAGTGTATGAAAGGACTGTAAGGTGTACATGTCCAACTGGCAGGTAACATCTGACCTTGACCTCATTTTCATGGTTCAGTGGTTATAGTTAAGTTTTTGTGTTGTTGGTCTGTTTTTTTAATACTGTGTGCAATATGTCTACTATATTTGGTGTATGGAACAATTGTAAGGTGTACATGTCTAGCTAACAGGTGTCATATGACCTTGTCCTCATTTTCATTGTCCAGTGATCAAAGTTAAGTTTTTCAGTTTTGGTCTTTTTTTTGTAATATACTGACCGGCTTTAGAAACGCAACACTAGATTATTCTTTGTAATTCCCATTTTCAAATATTCATTTTTTTGTAAACAAACTTATGAACAGAAAGTTCTTTCATTACTTCAATGTTTGAAAAAATGCCAGGTCAAAAAATTTAATTAATTACCTCATTTTCAAGGTTCAAATATTGTGGTATACACGAAAACCCTGGTTTTACCCTTACCAATGAATGTGTAACCGTCAAAAGCAATGACTGCCTGTAACAAACGCCAAAATGATTATCAGAAAGGTCAACCGATTCTGTTCGGCACGTTTTGGTTTCTGTTTTTCACTTTCTGATTTTACCGTTGTTCCATCCATTGCAATTGCTTTTGGCAATTATGCGGTTCAAACTTTAAGGCTTTGAATGTTTTTCTGCAGTCGATTTTTTGGCAGTTCAGTTAATGGGAAACATTTATGGCATAAATCTGTGCAAAATGGTGTTCAGCAATTTGATTAGCAGTTGAAGTTGCGACCGTAGGTCTGTCTCGCAAATGACGTTGCGTTATCAAATTCTATTGACGTTGCATTGTCGCTACATGTTGATCTGGTCATTGATGGTCTTCAACATATCCCTTCTACCGGTATCATTGTCGAAAGGACAGTTAGACGAGTTTCTGACGTCAAATTGTCTGGTTGCAGCACGTTCACGTTTTTCTGTTTGCAGTATTCTAATGTGTTGATTCAGTTTTTTATTCCTCAGTATTTGCAATATGGTGATGCAACATTTTTTAACTGATTTAAGTGTGGCCAAGGATTGACAGAACTGTTTTACAAAGAAAAAAATGAAAAAAAAACTTTTATTGGCTTGAAATTTCGCTTTCTGAAATTCGTGCGATCTCAATAATCCGGTAGGTTTAATAACCATAGGTATGTAAGATGTTGATTTTTTCGAAAGAGAAAGAATTATGATAAGCATGAATAGTAGTTGTATAAGGATCAAACATGAGTTGGTGAAAAAAATCTACAAATTGAGTGTTGCGTTTCTTAGAAGCCAGTCAGTATACTATATGCAATAGGTCAACTATATTTGGTGTATGGAAATATTTCATGATCTATATGTCAGTCCAACATGTTTTATTTGACCTTGACCTCATATTCACAGTTCATTGCTCATTGCTAAGTTTTTGTGTTTTGGTCTGTTTTTCTTTAACTGTAAGCAATAGGTCAATTATATTTCTTGTTTGGCGAATCGTTAGCTGTACATTCCTGGCTGGCATGGTACCTGACCTTGACCTCATTTTCATGGTCCATTGCTCATTGTTAAGTTTTTGTGTTTTGGTCTGATTTTCTTAAACTTTATATAAGCAATAGGTCAACTATATTTGTTGTATGGAAGAATTGTTAGCTGTACATGTCTATCTGGCATGGGTCTTGTATTATTTTAATTTTAGTTTCTTGTGTACAATTTAGAAATTAGTATGGCGTTCATTATCACTGGACTAGTATATATTTGTTTAGGGGCCAGCTGAAGGACGCCTCCGGGTGCGGGAATTTCTCGCTACATTGAAGACCTGTTGGTGACCCTCTGCTGTTGTTTTTTATTTGTTCGGGTTGTTGTCTCTGACACATTCCCCATTTCCATTCTCAATTTTATTCATCTGACCTTGACCTTATTTTCATGGTTCTTTGGTCAATGTTTAGTTTTCTTGGTTAATGTTAAGTTTATGTAACAGTTGTAATAAAGCTTTATATTTAGGACATTCAAAATAAATTTATATCAGTGATTAGTAAAGAAGGCCAGACATTTCAGCATGTGCACTCTTGTTAATCTTTTAAAAGTTTTTTTCCCTCCTTACTTTAATTTATATTTTTTAGTATCATTACAAAGTTATAAAGCACGAAATTTGATAAGAAAGTGTTTGTGGTAATTGAAATAGCACATCAATCCAACTGAAAATCTTTTAAAAATAATTTGTATGAATTGTCAATGAGACAAACTTTCACCAGAGACCAAATTTGTTGAGGTTTGTAACAAATACAGTTCACACACAGTACATGGCCTTCAACACAGAGCAATATATCCCCCAAGATCTGATTGCTATTAAATTTCTCTCCTATCCCCCTTTGGTGACTGGGTAATAGAAATATGGTCACCATCCTAAGGGCTTTCTCAAACTGGAAGTAAAACCCATGCCAGAGTGGGGCATTAATATCACTGCATGTGGTAAAAAATATAAATGTTAGATGATGCATTGTGTAAAGAGTTCAGAACTCTGTGGGTTGAAAACCCTTGCTTTAACATTAACTTTTTGAGAGATTAGTAGGTGGCATAAAATGTTTTTCATAGATTTTATTTTTTTAATATGTCAAAAATAATGAAATGAAATTTTGAAAAAAACCCAACAAACTTGCTCTGTTGCTACCCTTTTTTTTTATAAGTGTCAGAAGAACTAGAAATTAATTGGTTGAGGCCTTACGCTTATTATTGTTTTCTAAAGGTTTCGTTACTTGAATGATATTAAGGTCATCTTTCATTGTAATATTACTTCCTGAAAATTGTGAATAATGGGTCATGAATGACTGTTTACTCATATTTATTAATGTCTTTCAGCTGCATGCAGGGTCTGAACACTTTACATTGGCTTGTGATGAACAGAAGGTTGATTGAAATACCCAGACATATTGTCATTACGCAGGCTGTCTTATAGTTGTTAATTTCTGTATCATTTGGTCTCATGTGGAGAGTTGTCTCATCAATAACCCAATCAAATGTTGTCCGTGCATTAACTCATGAACCGTTCAACCAAAGCTTTTAAAATGTTAATATGTTGTTACTGACAACTAAATGAAGGTCAAGTTCAATAATGGCCATTTTGACTTTTACTGTTCAGGAGTTATGGTTCTTGAAAGATTGAAAAATGGAGTTTCCAGTCGTGTCCGTGCATTTACGCATGAACTGTTCTACCTAAGCTTCCCAAATTTTAATATGTTGTTACTGATGACAAAATGGAGGTCAAGTTTAATAATGGCGATTTTGACTTTTACCGTTCAGGAGTTATGGTTCTTGAAAGATTGAAAAATGGAGTTTCCAGTCGTGTCCGTGCATTTACGCATGAACTGTTCTACCTAAGCTTCCCAAATTTTAATATGTTGTTACTGATGACAAAATGGAGGTCAAGTTCAATATATATATATAATTGACGATTTTGACTTTTACCGTTCAGGAGTTATGGTTCTTGAAAGATTGAAAAATGGTGTTTCCAGTCGTGTCCATGCATTTACGCATGAACTGTTTTACCAAAGCTTCCTAAATTTTAATATGTTGTTACTGATGACAAAATAGAGGTCAAGTTCAATAATGACGATTTTGACTTTTACCGTTCAGGAGTTATGGTTCTTGAAAGATTGTGAAATGGCGTTTCCATTCACGTTGTTGCATTTACTCATGAACCATTCAATCTAATATTATAAGCTTTTCAAATTTTAAGATGCTGATACTGATGACAAAATGGAGGTCAAATTTGATATTGACGATTTTCACTTTCACCATTCATCAGTAATGGTTCTTGTGATATTGCCAGGACACAAATAAATATTAATAAATCCGGTTTGCTGTCGTTGTGACAGCCTCTTGTTTTATTTTTATACGCCTGTTTAAGGGACGTATTATGGTATACATTGTCCAACAATAGCTCCAAAATGCTTTAACCAATTTGCATTAAAACTTTGATGAAATATTTTTAAAATCTATTAACATAAGCTCCCTTTCAATTTTTATAAATTTTAAATTTTGTGTTATAATAAAGTCATGAGATTTTATTCATAAAAAATTGGGGATTTCCCCTTTTCCAGACAATAACACAGTAACAAGTGCTTTGAACAGTTTTCATGAAACTTTGGTGACTGGTTTCTAACTATTAAATTAAACCTCCTTTAATTCTTTTTATTTATAAATTTATAACATTGAGGACTTATGGAACTTTATTCTATAAAAAGCGTCCAGCATATCATGCGCTCGTGGCAGTCAGCTTTTAATTATCTAATCATTGACAATTTGGAAACCTTTTCTCTAATTTTTGTGCTATTTTCACATTTCCTGACCAGGTGTGAGAAAAATATTTCTCCTCACTAGTGAAAAATTTGTTCTTGGCATAAATTTAATTATAACATCTAAATGTTTTGTTTTCTTCTGAATTTTCCTATTGTGACGTAATGAAAAAAGGCGACAATGTTTCTGAAAATCTTTGAAAAAGAAGGATAAAAATCATTAGAGAAACAGATTCCGACACTATAACTCGTGTATTACGATATTTCTCCACTCTCGACAGTTAAATTTTAGTTATTGAAAGAGCTCGGCAATCCTCGCACTTTAAATAATAAAATTTAGCTGTTTCGAGTGGTGAAATATCGTAATACACTTATTGCAGTGTAGGAATCTATATCTCTAATTAAGACTAACTGAAAGAAAGAAAAGTTTCTGATTGTCAATTTGGATATCTTCATATTACTTTGATTTAAGTATATTTTTATTTCAATTTACTAACTGTTGTCTCATAAATATAAGAATTCTTTTATTTTGTTTTACAGACCCCTGGATGTCACACCCAGATGAAAGTTCAGTTCTACACCTGAAGAAAGACGGTTTCATTTTAGTTGCCAGATAATGATGATGTAAGTATTTGCTCATTACAATTGTATTTGAAACTTTGTTAAAATTTGTTAGATAATAAAAAATAGTTTTCAAATTAGTTGGAGAAACAGCTTGAAAAATCATTACAAATTAGTCCAAAATCTCTTTATACAGTAATACAATTCTTTAAAGTTACATACATGTATGTAATGTCTAATATGTGGACTAATAACTTGAAATCTTATAGTTCAATGAATATTAAGATAATTTCTACTCATTATACCCCAGCTTTGAAAAAGTGTGTGTGTGATGGAGGGGGGGGGGGGGGGGGTGTAGGTAATACGTAATACTGTTTTATCTCTATCTGTCCATCCATTAGTTCGTCCCATAAATAATTTTTGTTACATTTTTCTCAGGAACTACAATACAAGGATTTCTGAAAAAAAATTTCAGGGTTTATATATATCAGCTATATATAGTGTGATGCGTTTTCAGATTCATCACTCAACAACTTCCTGTTTACTGAACAATTGTATCATTTTACACCTGATAGCCAAGTTGAAAATTTTCGTCACTTTTTTCTTAGGAACTACAATACAAGAATTTCTGAAATTATGGTTTCAGGGTTTATACAAGTCAGCTATACTGTGTGATACGTTTTCAGATTCATCACTCAACAACTTCCTGTTTAACAAACACTTGCATATTTTTACGGCGGGGGTATCATCAGTGACCAGTACTCATAGTTTCACTTGTTCTGTCATCTGTAATTATAATGTACTATGTATAATTGATGCTCCTGTAGCACAGTTACTGCGTCTGAATTTGTTTAATAAAGAATAATATTAATGTATTGTAATTGTAAATAAACAACTTGTCCTAGGAATTTAGGATTTGACATAAACCAATGCTTTCACATTAATTTCTAGATTAATTTCAACACAAATAGTCTCTTAACAATGACAATTTAGAAACCTTTTCTCTTAGTGCTACCTAAAATTATCTGAATGCAAGAAATTTTCTGATTGTCAATATTTTTTGAAAGTAATTTGAAAAATATGACTTGATTAAGATTGTTTGAAATTCAGTTGATACTTGAATCATTTTTGTTCAAAATGTATACATCAGATGTTTTGGTTAGCCACCAACTTCTGATAATTTGACATGCACATTAATTTTAAATACTGATTATATCATCTGATTGAAATATATATTTAAAATGAAAATAGTAAATGATATAAAGTAAAAAAAAAGCAATTGACCAATGATGTAGCTGCCATTAAAACCACTTCTTTTTGTTGAGCCTATGACTTTTGTCGAAAAAGCCAGACATAGCAATCCTACATTCTGTCGTTGATGGCATCATCCACAAACATTCACTCTGTGGTTAAAGTTTTTGTCGAGCATGACATAGGGATAATCCGGATCTGGTGGCAGGGGGCATTAGCTATAACTTCTTAAAAGCTTTATATTTTAGAAGGGGGAAGACCTGGATGTTTCATACTTTGTAAATGGATGCCTCATGTTATGATTTTTTTATCAGTCACATGTCCAATGTCCTTGACCTCATTATCATGGTTCAGTGACTACTTTTTTGTAAATTCTCACTTATATAGTAATGAGATACCAGTAACTATATTTGGTATGTGCGTACCTTGCAAGGTCCTCATGCCTGTCAGACAGTTATCACTTGACCTTGACCTCATTTCATGGAACAGTGAGCAAGGTTTAGTTTTGCCGGTCAAGTCCATATCTCAGATACTATACGCAATTATAGGTCTAGTATATTCAGTGTACCGAAGGACTGTAAGGTGTACATGTCCAACTGGCAGGTGTCATCTGATGTTCTGACATTGACCTCATTTTCATGGTTCAGTGGTTATAGTTAAGTTTTTGTGTTTTAGTCTGTTTTTCTTATACTGTATGCAATAGGTCTACTGTATTTGGTGTATGGAATAATTGTAAGGTGTACATGTCTAGCTGGCAGGTGTCATATGACCCTGACTTCATTTGTGTTCAGTGGTCAATGTTAAGTTTTTGAGTTTTGGTCTTTTTTTCTAGGTGCCGTCAAAGGATTAACGAAAGGTGTAAATAAATTGTGGCATGTTTGTATGTCTTTTTGTCAAGTTCCTCTAGTCATTCAGGATCCGACGAAGTTGTTAAGATAGATTGTTATTTGATGCCTTTGTCCAAATTTCCTCTAGGTGCGTCAAGATCGACAGCATATGTTAAATAAGATTGTGTGTTTGTATGCTTTTCTCCAATTTCCTTAGTGGTCAAAAATCAACAGCAGTATGTTAAGATAAATTGTGTTGTATGTCTTTATTGTCCAAGTTTCCTCTAGGTCGTCAAAGATCCAAGTAGGTAATGTTAAGATAAGATTTTGTTTTTGTATGCTTTTTCTCCAAATTTCTCTAGATGAAGTCAAAGGATCAAGGAAAGGTTGTTAAGGATAAGATTGTGTTTGTTGATATGTACTTTTGTCCAGTTTCCTTAGTGCCGTCAAAGGACCAGGAAAGGTATGTTAAGATAAGATTGTGTTTTGTATGCTTTTTTCCAAATTTCCTCTAGGTGCGTCAAAGGATCCAACGGAAAGGTATGTTAAGATAAGATTGTGTTTTGTATGTATTTTTGTCCAAGTTTCCTCTAGGTGCCGTCAAAGGATCCAACGGAAAGGTATGTTAAATAAGATTGTGTTTTGTATGTATTTTTTCCAAATTTCCTCTAGGTGCGTCAAAGGATCAACGGAAGGTATGTTAAGATAAGATTGTGTTTTTGTATGCTTTTTGTCCAAGTTTCCTCTAGGTGGCGTCAAAGGATCCAAGGGAAAGGTATGTTAAGATAAGATTGTGTTTTTGTATGCATTTTTCTCCAAGTTTCCTCTAGGTGCGTCAAAGGATCCAAGGGAAAGGTATGTTAAGATAAGATTGTGTTTTTGTATGTATTTTGTCCAAGTTTCCTCTAGGTGCCGTCAAAGGATCCAAGGAAAGGTATGTTAAGATAAGATTGTGTTTTTGTATGTATTTTTGTCCAAGTTTCCTCTAGGTGCCTCAAAGGATCCAAGAAAGGTATGTTAGATAAGATTGTGTTTGTATGTATTTTTGTCCAAGTTTCCTCTAGGTGCCTCAAAGGATCCAAGGGAAAGGTATGTTAATAAGATTGTGTTTTGTATGATTTTGTCAATTTCCTTAGGTGCGTCAAAGGATCCAACGGAAAGGTATGTTAAGATAAGATTGTGTTTTGTATGTATTTTTGTCCAAGTTTCCTCTAGGTGCGTCAAAGGATCCAAGGAAAGGTATGTTAAGATAAGATTGTGTTTTGTATGCATTTTTGTCCAAATTTCCTTAGGTGCGTCAAGGATCCAAGGGAAAGGTATGTTAAGATAAGATTGTTTTTTGTATGTATTTTTGTCAAGTTTCTCTAGGTGCCGTCAATGATCCAACGAAAGGTATGTTAAGATAAGATTGTGTTTTGTGTATTCGTAAATAGGAATTGTTAAGATAAGATGTGTTTTTGTAGATTTTTTCCAAGTTTCCTCTAGGTGCCGTCAAGGATCCAAGGAAAGGTATGTTAAATAAGATGTGTTTTTGTATGTATTTTTGTCCAATTTCTCTAGGTGCCGTCAAAGATCAAGGAAGGTATGTTAGATAGATTGTGTTTGTATCTTTTTTCCAATTTCCTCTAGGTGCCTCAAAGGATCCAAGGAAAGGTATGTTAAGATAAGATTGTGTTTTGTATGTATTTTTGTCCAAGTTTCCTCTAGGTGCCGTCAAAGGATCCAAGGGAAAGGTATGTTAAGATAAGATTGTGTTTTTGTATGTATTTTGTCCAAGTTTCCTCTAGGTGCCGTCAAAGGATCCAACGGAAAGGTATGTTAAGATAAGATTGTGTTTTTGTATGTATTTTTGTCCAAGTTTCCTCTAGGTGCCGTCAAAGGATCCAAGGGAAAGGTATGTTAAGATAAGATTGTGTTTTTGTATGTATTTTTGTCCAAGTTTCCTCTAGGTGCCGTCAAAGGATCCAAGGGAAAGGTATGTTAAGATAAGATTGTGTTTTTGTATGTATTTTTGTCCAAGTTTCCTCTAGGTGCCGTCAAAGGATCCAAGGAAAGGTATGTTAAGATAAGATTGTGTTTTTGTATGCCTTTTTTCTCCAAATTTCCTCTAGGTGGCGTCAAAGGATCCAAGGGAAAGGTATGTTAAGATAAGATTGTGTTTTTGTATGTTTTTTGTCCAAGTTTCCTCTAGGTGCCGTCAAAGGATCCAACGGAAAGGTATGTTAAGATAAGATTGTTTTTGTATGTATTTTTGTCCAAGTTTCCTCTAGGTGCGTCAAAGGATCCAAGGGAAAGGTATGTTAAGATAAGATTGTGTTTTTGTATGCATTTTTGTCCAAGTTTCCTCTAGGTGCGTCAAAGGATCCAAGGGAAAGGTATGTTAAGATAAGATTGTGTTTTTGTATGTATTTTTGTCCAAGTTTCCTCTAGGTGCCGTCAAAGGATCCAACGGAAAGGTATGTTAAGATAAGATTGTGTTTTTGTATGTATTTTTGTCCAAGTTTCCTCTAGGTGCCGTCAAAGGATCCAAGGGAAAGGTATGTTAAGATAAGATTGTGTTTTTGTATGTATTTTTGTCCAAGTTTCCTCTAGGTGCCGTCAAAGGATCCAACGTGAAAGGTATGTTAAGATAAGATTGTGTTTTGTATGCATTTTTGTCCAAGTTTCCTCTAGGTGCCGTCAAAGGATCCAAGGGAAAGGTATTGTTAAGATAAGATTGTGTGTTTTGTATGTATTTTTGTCCAAGTTTCCTCTAGGTGCCGTCAAAGGATCCAAGGGAAAGGTATGTTAAGATAAGATTGTGTGATGTGTGTATGCCTTTTTCTCCAAATTTCCTCTAGGTGGCGTCAAAGGATCCAAGGGAAAGGTATGTTAAGATAAGATTGTGTTTTTGTATGTATTTTTGTCCAAGTTTCCTCTAGGTGCCGTCAAAGGATCCAACGGAAAGGTATGTTAAGATAAGATTGTGTTTTTGTATGTATTTTTGTCCAAGTTTCCTCTAGGTGCCGTCAAAGGATCCAAGGGAAAGGTATGTTAAGATAAGATTGTGTGTTTGTATGTATTTTTGTCCAAGTTTCCTCTAGGTGCCGTCAGAGGATCCAACGGAAAGGTATGTTAAGATAAGATTGTGTTTTTGTATGTATTTTTGTCCAAGTTTCCTCTAGGTGCCGTCAAAGGATCCAAGGGAAAGGTATGTTAAGATAAGATTGTGTTTTTGTATGTATTTTTGTCCAAGTTTCCTCTAGGTGACGTCAAAGGATCAGTTAAGTATATATTTTTTTTCAATTTACTAACTGTTGTCTCATAAATATTAAGATGATTTAAGTTTGTATTACAGATGAATGAGCACAGATGAAAGTTCAGTCCTACACCTGGAGAAAGATGGTTTCATTTTAGTTACCTGGGATAATGATGATGTAAGTATTTGGTCATAACAATTGTATTTAAACTATTTTAAAAAAAAATTTAGGTAATAAATTTTATTACAAAATTGTTGTTTCAAATTTATTCTCTGATGAAATATAATTCTAAAAGAATTAGTATTGTATTTGTAAATAGACTGATCCCCCCAATTTAGGATTTGAAATAAAACAGGCATCACATTAATTTCTAATTTAATTATTACAACAAATAGACTTAATATTGACAATTTAGATATTTATTTACATATTTATTTACATTTTAATTGGGAAAATATGACTTTGTATAGATTGTTTGTTCAAAATGTATTCATCAGATTGTTTTTGGTTGATGTGATCATAATAAACAGTCTTCATAATACTGATTAAAAGATAAAATGAAAATGGTTAATGAATTACAGGCAAAAAGAGCAAAGACACAGAAAATTGCGCAATTGGCACAGATCTGATAAGAAGCTTAAAGGAATGTCCAAGTTTCAGTCGAGATGGCAGATGAGTAGCAACTCCATGGAAGATGTTTACTTAGATCTTCAACCAAGTCCGAGGCTTTGCCATGTAAGCAATCAAGCAGCAAGGATAGCAGCTGGAATGAATATTAATTATTACATTGATCTTCAAACAAGTCTGAGGCTTTGTCATGAAAGAAATAATGCAAGTATATTCAAGCCAATTAATTCTGTACATTATCAGTAAAAATGTAATAAAATCTATAAGGATTACATATAAGGCAACACACATTTTTGTTATTTTGCACATTTACAACAAACAAAAATAGATGTTTATTAGTTTGATAAATGTTTTTCCGGTAGACGAATAAAATTTTATATCATTAAAAGTAAATCCTGATAGAACTTTTCACTTCAAGGGAGACTAGTACAATAAACAGCAAGAATATTTCTTTCATGGGGAGATAACTCACTATTACGCAATCAGAATACAGAATAGATTAATAAAAATTTAGGCTGGCAATTTAACAAATTTGTAAAATATATAATTTGTGTCAATTTTAATTCCTTTTTAGTTTATAAAACAGTGCCAATGTTTTCATGAAGGAAAGTAAGACTTGTGGTATAAGATATCTTAAATACAAGTAAGTATATAATTCCTCTATTTAAACAAATTTTATCATCATAAAACAAGTTTACAGGATAAAAACGTACACTAGGCTTAAAGTTGAAAGAGGTCAAATGGTTTTTTGTTGTTGACTAAAGGTTCTAAAAATTTTGAATTGATTACACTGAATTCATTGTAAAGATTTGTATGCAGGCTTTGGCTAAACCACAAAATGAAGTACCAACAAAATTACAATTGTTCACCAAATAAATCGCTGAAAATGGCCCCGTTGATGTAGGTCAGGATATGAAGCTTGAAGGAATATATGTCTATTTCATTTATATTAACCAACAGAAGTCTTATAAATATAATTTAATTGATAATTTTAGTTTTTGTTCAAGAAGCCGGCCAGTCCAAGTTTCAGTCCAGATGGCAGATGAGTAGCAACTCCATGGAAGATGTTTACTTAAATCTTCAACCAAGTCCGAGGCTTTGCCATGTAAGCAATCAAGCAGCAAGGATAGCAGCTGGAATGAAGATTAATAATTACATTGATCTTCAAACAAGTCTGAGGCTTTGTCATGAAAGAAATAATGCAAGTATATTTAAGCCAATTAATTCTGTACATTATCAGGAAAAATGTGATAAAGTCTATAAGGAATAACTGTAAGGCAAGACACATTTTTGTTATTTTGCACATTTACAACACACAAAAATAGATATTTATCAGTTTGATAAATGTTTTTCGGTACAGGAATAAAATTTTATACCATGAAAAGTAAATCCTAATAGAATTTTTACTTCAAGGGAGACTAGTACAATAAACAGCAAGAATGTTTCTTTGATGGGGAGATAACTCACCTCACTATTACACAATCAGAATACAGAATAGATTAATAAAAATTTAGGCTGGCAATTAACAAATTTGTAAAATATATAATTTGTGTCAATTTTAATTCCTTTTTAGGTTATAAAACAGTGCAAATATTTTCATGAAGGGGAGTAAGACTTGTGGTATAAGATATCTTAAATACAAGTACGTATATAATTCCTCTATTTAAAACAAATTTTATCGTCATAAAACAAGTTAACAGGATTAAAACGTGCACTAGGCTTAAAGTTGAAAGAGGTCATATGGTTTTTTGTTGTTGACTAAAGGTTCTAAAATTTAAAATTGATCACTGATGTTATTGTAAAGACTTGTATGCAGGCTTTGGCTAAACCACAAAATGAAGTACCAACAAAATTTCAATTGTTCACCAAATAAGACGCTGAAAATGGCCCCGTTGATGTAGGTCAGGATATGAAGCTTGAAGGAATATATGTCTATTTCATTTATATTAACCAACAGAAGTCTTATAAATATCATTTAATTGATAATTTTAGTTTTTGTTCAAGAAGCCGGCCAGTCCAAGTTTCAGTCCAGCTGGCAGATGAGTAGCAACTCCATGGAAGATGTTTACTTTTAATTTCAACCAAGTCAGAGGCTTTGCCATGTAAGCAATCAAGCAGCAAGGATAGCAGCTGGAATGAAGATTAATAATTACATTGATCTTCAAACAAGTCTGAGGCTTTGTCATGAAAGAAATAATGCAAGTATATTTAAGCCAATTAATTCTGTACATTATCAGGAAAAATGTGATAAAGTCTATAAGGAATTGTAAGGCAACACACATTTTTGTTATTTTGCACATTTACATTCACACAAAAATAGATATTTATCAGTTTGATAAATGTTTTTCTGGTACAGGAATAAAATTTTATACCATGAAAAGTAAATCCTAATAGCATTTTTACTTCAAGGGAGACTAGTACAATAAACAGCAAGAATGTTTCTTTCATGGGGAGATAACTCACCTCACTATTACACAATCAGAATACAGAATAGATTAATAAAAATTTAGGCTGGCAATTTAACAAATTTGTAAAATATATAATTTGTGTCAATTTTAATTCCTTTTTAGGTTATAAAACAGTGCCAATGTTTTCATGAAGGGGAGTAAGACTTGTGGTATAAGATATCTTAAATACAAGTACGTATATAATTCCTCTATTTAAACAAATTTTATCGTCATAAAACAAGTTTACAGGATAAAAACGTGCACTAGGCTTAAAGTTGAAAGAGGTCATATGGTTTTTTGTTGTTGACTAAAGGTTCTAAAATTTAAATTGATCACACTGATGATATTGTAAAGACTTGTATGCAGGCTTTGGCTAAACCACAAAATGAAATACCAACAAAATTACAATTGTTCACCAAATAAGACGCTGAAAATGGCCCCGTTGATGTAGGTCAGGATATGAAGCTTGAAGGAATATATGTCTATTTCATTTATATTAACCAACAGAAGTCTTATAAATATAATTTAATTGATTATTTTAGTTTTTGTTCAAGAAGCCGGCCAGTCCAAGTTTCAGTCCAAATGGCAGATGAGTAGCAACTCCATGGAAGATGTTTACTTAAATCTTCAACCAAGTCCGAGGCTTTGCCATGTAAGCAATCAAGCAGCAAGGATAGCAGCTGGAATGAAGATTAATAATTACATTGATCTTCAAACAAGTCTGAGGCTTTGTCATGAAAGAAATAATGCAAGTATATTTAAGCCAATTAATTCTGTACATTATCAGGAAAAATGTGATAAAATCTATAAGAATATCTTTAAGGCAACACACATTTTTGTTATTTTGCACATTTACAACACACAAACATAGATATTTATCAGTTTGATAAATGTTTTCTGGTACAGGAATAAAATTTTATACCATGAAAAGTAAATCCTAATAGAATTTTTACTTCAAGGGAGACTAGTACAATAAACAGCAAGAATGTTTCTTTCAGTGGGAGATAACTCACTATTACACAATCAGAATACAGAATAGATTAATAAAAATTTAGGCTGGCAATTTAACAAATTTGTAAAATATATAATTTGTGTCAATTTTATTTCCTTTTTAGGTTATAAAACAGTGCCAATGTTTTCATGAAGGGGAGTAAGACTTGTGGTATAAGATATCTTAAATACAAGTTAGTATATAATTCCTCTATTTAAACAAATTTTATCATCATAAAACAAGTTTACAGGATAAAAACGTACACTAGGCTTAAAGTTGAAAGAGGTCAAATGGTTTTTTGTTGTTGACTAAAGGTTCTAAAGTTTTGAATTGATCACACTGAATTCATTGTAAAGATTTGTATGCAGGCTTTGGCTAAACCACAAAATGAAGTACCAACAAAATTTCAATTGTTCACCAAATAAGACACTGAAAATGGCCCCGTTGATGTAGGTCAGGATATGAAGCTTGAAGGAATATATGTCTATTTCATTTATATTAACCAACAGAAGTCTTATAAATATAATTTAATTGATTATTTTAGTTTTTTGTTCAAGAAGCCGGCCAGTCCAAGTTTCAGTCTAGATGGCAGATGAGTAGCAACTCCATGGAAGATGTTTACTCAAATCTTCAACCAAGTCCGAGGATTTGCCATGTAAGCAATCAAGCAGCAAGGATAGCAGCTGGAATGAAGATTAATAATTACATTGATCTTCAAACAAGTCTGAGGCTTTGTCATGAAAGAAATAATGCAAGTATATTTAAGCCAATTAATTCTGTACATTATCAGGAAAAATGTGATAAATCTATAAGGAATATCTGTAAGGCAACACACATTTTTGTTATTTTGCACATTTACAACACACAAAAATAGATATTTATCAGTTTGATAAATGTTTTTCTGATACAGGAATACAATTTTATACCATGAAAAGTAAATCCTAATAGAATTTTTACTTCAAGGGAGACTAGTACAATAAACAGCAAGAATGTTTCTTTCATGGGGAGATAAATCACCTCACTATTACACAATCAGAATACAGAATAGATTAATAAAAATTTAGGCTGGCAATTTAACAAATTTGTGAAATATATAATTTGTGTCAATTTTAATTCCTTTTTAGGTTATAAAACAGTGCCAATGTTTTCATGAAGGGGAGTAAGACTTGTGGTATAAGATATCTTAAATACAAGTAAGTATATAATTCCTCTATTTAAACAAATTTTATCATACTGTCAATAAAAAGAAACAGTCAGCTATCATTGGGCTTGAAAACTTTTGGTCAGTAGTTTTAATGTTTAATTTATTAGTACCATTAATTGCAAATCATTTTTGCTATGTCAACTCCAACTAGATAAGAGATCTTTTTCTGGTTTTAATGGTATTTTCATAGGCAGATCCAAAGGGAATCACTGAAGCTTGACTGGAACCGGAACCCCCCCCCCCCCCTTAGGTCAGTCCCACTTTATGAAAAGTTCTCGATCCGCCACTGGTTTTGTAGCTAAGTTAGTGTACAGGTCATATATTTAACTTTAAAATGTCATTCACGCAAAATCTCCCCCTAAGGTGTCAAGGCTGACAGGGGTTCTCACTCTTTGAGGTTTCAGATGTTGGAAAGTATTTCATATTTGTTAGTGTTGTTGGGATGTTGTCACATTGTGTTCTTTGTATCTTCTTTTACCTTAGGGAAGCTTGCTTGACATTTTTTGGAATTTTGGTCAGATTTTCAGAATCCTCTAGTTTTATCTATTTGAATGCATTAACAAATTAAGCCTGGTGACCCCATTTTTCTTTTTATAATTCATTTACATGTATGATGATAAGCTGTCAGTTAAAATCTTATAAAATTTTAATTACTTTTAAATAGTTTTTGAGGACTTTAACTTGTAAATGATAAAAGTCAAGAGAGAACATTTTCCCGCCAAAATTTCAATGGCTTAGATATCTCGAAAACAAGCAAGATGACCTATATATTTTTTTTGCTTTTGATTCCTTTATTAATCCCCTATCAATATATATGCTAGTTATCACTGGACTAGTATATATTTGTTTAGGGGCCAGCTGAAGGACGCCTCCGGGTGCGGGAATTTCTCGCTACATTGAAGACCTGTTGGTGACCCTCTGCTGTTGTTTTTTATTTGGTCGGGTTGTTGTCTCTTTGACACATTCCCCATTTCCATTCTCAATTTTAGTGTTTTGAAAAGTTAATTATTTTGAAACTGAGAAGCCAACTCCCTTAAAATGTTGTATATCTATTTTTATATATAATGTACATATAAATTAGTATACCAACAGTGATTCCTTTTTTACTATTTTCAATGACTAAGCATTTTATTTTTCAGGTTAGCATTCCAGCTTGTACTAACAGATTGATGTTGGAAATGGCTATTAGAGTTGACTTTAAAAAGTAAGAAAGAACTATTTTATAGATTTATAAAATTTTCTATTTAAGATCATGTAAATTCCCATGTGATTTGTACAATCTTTTTACAATTCAATATTTTCTGGAATGACCTGTCAAGTTTTAGGAAGGGAAAAATTATTATTATGAAAAAGTCTCTCTGCTTTAATTGTTATTTCCCAGTTTGCTATTTTTTGCCTATTTCAGTTTCTTAAAATATGACAGAAAATTGAAAAGTGTATTTCTTTTTCAGATAACAATTACTGTGGCTGAAGGATATAATAGTGTGATTAATTCTCCATACTCCTTAGAGATGTTGTGAAGGTTCTTAATCTGTTGACAGTTGGGGACTCTCTCTTCACAAGACATCAGATTTAACATCCCCATTCTGACACTGGACATGGCTTCCAATTTAAACTACCAAACAGATGCCTTACTTTTGCAAGGATTTTACTGCCAGTCTGAAGAAGACCAAGAGTGACCATATTTCCCTTAAGGGTCTTTCTAACTCTACTGAAAAGTTTCCAATATGAACGGTTCATATAAATCTTGCATAAACAAGAGAAAGAATGTAGTTGATAAATTCTAAAATAATTAATGTAAAGATTCTCCATTTTCAACAAGAGTGGAAGTTTTAATTAAGGTTAATGTATTGTTTCAATTTTCACTCAACTTTCTTTTTCTCTCTACCATTAAATGCTATCAATTTTTATTATTCTGGCTCAACAGATAAAATGTTTCTTAAGTTTAAATATTTACATTGGTTAAGAATGGAGAATCTAAAAATAACAAAAATATTGTAAATAATTTAAGTATGGCAATGGTTTTATATGGAAATCAAAAACATTATTGTCAAAATTTGTGTAATGATACATTCAAGAGATTACATGTAGCAATATGTAAGTTATCCTTATTTACTACCAGTCAGACATTTCTTGACTAAATATCAAGCCTATTGCTACAGGTACTCGACTCCATTGTAATTGATCATAAGTTTAACATTTTCAAGGGGAGGTAATGCACCTGTTTAATGCCTCATACTAGAAGTTTCTTTAGTGCACAGTTTACCAATATAACTAAGACATTCTCTTCTGTGATTTGAGCAGTACCAGAGTACTAGAACTGTTTAAAAAAGCATCGGCCATTAAACTTTCCATGCATTGAGTTATGCTAAGCATCTTGACCGAATTTTTGACAAATCCAAAAAACAGGAGAATATTGATGAAACACCTTACTTTTAGGGAATGGAAAATAGTATAGTTTCTGTAAAACAATAATTTGTGTACTATATGTACTTAAAGCTAGGTTCACACTGCCGATCAGATCAACTCGATCAAGCCCGATCAAGACAAATTACGTGATCAGGAGACTGGTCTGACTCCATCGACAAGAAGGTTCGGGATAGTCTACCCTACTCGTCATTGATCTGACCATCTACCCGAGAGTTTTTGACATGTCAAAAACAATCGAGTAAGGACCGAGAAGCAAGTCACTCGAGAGGAGATCCAGAATTCGTCGAGTAGCGGTCGAATTGAAAGGATTGTGTAGAGATAGAGATTGGTCGGAATACAACAAGATTTCTGATCAGTACTCGATTAGTCAAGCAAAGGTCGAAATGATCGAGTACTGATCGGAAATTTTGTTGTATTCCGACCAATCTCGATCTCTACACAATCCTTTCCCAATCAATTCAACCGCTACTCGACACATTCTGGATCTCTTCTCGAGTGACTTGCTTCTCGATCCTTACTCGATTGTTTTTGACATGTCAAAAACTCTCGGGTAGATGGTCAGATCGATGATGAGTAGGGTAGACTATCCTGAACATCCATGTCGATGGAGTCGGACCAGTCTCCTGATCATGTAATTTGTCTTGATCGGGCTTGATTGAGTTGATCTGGTAGGCAGTGTGAACCTAGCTAAATGTAATGTAAAATTTTGTATATTATTGAATTACAAACCACCTTAACTTATTATTGTCCATATTTTGAGTTAGAGCCGATAGACTTTTCTATAATTTTGATATAATTTGTCCCATAAGTAGTGCACTACACCTTAAAAAATATCAAAACAAGTGTAATTTTTTTTTTATTTGTGTTTATTGTCTAAAAGAAATGCACTTTGAAATAACTGTTCTTGGGCCTAAGAGATGAGTTCAGTAAATGTAGATTCTACAATTTCCATGATTAAGAGCTATGTACATAAAAGTTGAATTAGTTGAATTCCATTTTAAAGAGTTCACTTATTCTGTAAAATATGCACTTTTATATGTAAATATGTGTTACGGTCTAAATTGACCCCAACTTATTTTTAGTCTTTCCTGCCCTAGGACCATGTTATAACTGTGTGGTGTGCTATTTGTAACTTTTCATTCCAGTTAAAGCGCATTAAATATTTAAGAAAGAATTATTTATGGCAAAATTGCTTCACAAATTTTAATTCGATTGAAGAAAATCCCAATTTTTTATAAGCAACCCATCCCCAATTTTCATAAGTAATTTAGTTACTGTTTTCCAGATTCCCTATAATATTATATATTTCACTTTCTATTCTTTGACTGATATTATATCATAACACACTATTGTCATTTTCTCCAACTCTCCTCACTTTCTTGAAGCCAAAACTGAACAGAGTATTTGATCGCTATATAATGTTGACCATCAGAACTTCTCTTATTTATTATCCTTACAAAAATACGATGCTTTTCAATTAAAGATGACGTAAATTTGCACTTTTATTGACAATTATCCAATGACTGGAATTCCCGTGAACTAATTTTAGCAAATCCAAACACTGATTTATGATTTTTTGCATTTTGTTTACATGTTTGTACTAGAATTATAGTATGCAGCTTAGATATATCTATAAACTTTTTAATTGGGAACATTTTTACAAAACAAAAGCGAATTGTTTTACACCATGTACACTTAGACTTTTTATTTGCTCATTGTTAAAGGCTGAACATTGACCTATAGTTGTTAATTTCTGTGTCATTTGGTCTCTTGTGGAGTGATGTCTCAAAATCATAGATCATCATAGCACATTGTCTTTTTATATATATTAAGTGAAAATACTTCTGGATCTTGAAGGTGCCTAAGCATAAATTCCACTAAAAAATATCCACAAAAAGATAAGATTGATCTTTTAAAAGCATAATTATGCCATGTGAATAAATTTATCAGTTTTCACGAGTAAACTTTACACCATGTCATCCTTATATGTTAAAAGCACGTAATTTAAAATGATTGGTGCCACATATTTTTTAATCCAAGATAATAAGTAGAAGTAAATTTATTTTCTGCTGCCCTGTAAATTAGAAATAGCGAGAACACTGGAGGAAACCCTTGGTGATGAGCAAAATTATTATAAAGTGTTAAAAATTCAGAATTTGACAGATATTTCAAGAAATCTTTTATATTGAAAACACAGAACCCAAAAAGGCTATCATTGTCGCCTATGTAAATATTTACTTCATTTAAACCTAAAGCGAAATAACAATTTCTGGCACATCACTATATTTTTTGAGATATATTAGAATAAGGATAGGTAAATTAATAAGCTACTAGGTAGTAAACTGTTTTAGAAGAAAATTGCTGATCATCATGAATATATACCGGTAGTTTATATCAAATTTTTACTGTTTTTTTATTCTTATGTTCAAGGGGTAGGATTCACTGTAAGAACCAGTATTCTGTCAAGGACCTTGTCTTTAGGCATTTCTCTTTGCATGCATTAAGGCATAAAAAAGGGGGGATTATTTCTAATTTAGTGACATTTGTGCATTTCTTATTGCAATATGTTGGCAAAATCTCCATAAAATTTTTAAATTAGGTAAAAAATTAAGAGGCTATAAATTTCTGTAACTTATCACATAAACACATAACTATGATAAAATCTTAATTTCAGCTTTTTCATATTTCATATAATTTTTATTTGCTCAGACATCGGTGACAAACATATATAAATGAGACTTATCAAATCATCAGCTTCAAGTCTTTAAATAGACCTAATTCAAAAAAGTGTAAATTTCGAAGTTATTGAATTTTTAATTGAAGAATGAATGAGGTTTCCTGATGTTGATGTGATCTTTTGAGGAATATTTTTTATGCATTTGGTTCTTGCATAACCTCAATAAGTAAATTCATAGTTTCAAATTTCTGTTGAAATTGATTGCATATAAGATAGACAAGTTTTGGTTCCCACGGCACCCTCATCAGTATTAAAACTACAGAAGAGTACAAAATTCCCAAATGATAATGTGCACTTCACAATTTGTCACCATAAGAAGAAATTATAAATAGAGAGTGAAAGTAGGTATGAAAGTAAACTGGATCAAGAATGTTAAATAAAATATGTTTTTGCAAATTTGGACGACAATTAATTGCAATTATGTACCATTTCAACAATAGAAGTAGTATAGACTTGCAAATCCATACCATAACATCACAGGAAGTAGTATGGTTGTCTGAGCGAAGCCAATTGGAAGTACGTACCTCTTAGTGAAGCTAATTGGGAGCACACCCTCTGTCTTGTTGCGAAGCCGATTGGAAGCAGTACATATATACCTCTGTCTGCAAAAGCTAATTAGAAGCAGTACCCCTGGCAGAGCGGTCCCAATTAGAGGCATGTAACTCTGAGGGAAGCCAATTGGAAGCATGTACCTCTGCAAAATTTGATTAAGCATTGCGCATTATTCAACAAATTTTATTTAACATTCTTTTTAAAGTTTGATTTCATACCACTTCTCATTTTCTATTTATAATTACTCCCCTTGTTGACATTGTGACGTGCAAATTATCACTTCACTATTTTGTACTCGCCTGTGGTTTTTATCCTGATGAAGATCCACTAGAAACAGATACACGTAGATCTTTTTAAATTACAACAGCACACCTGCAAGTATTGTTATAATTAAGGGCCAAATTTTTTAAAGTCAAAGGTGCATAATTTTAGTTTATGCACCTTTAAATGATAACTCAACTTACTGTAACTTTTTGACAGCCAAGGTTCCTCAAGATCTATAGGGAGGCTGATATAAGTTTGCTGTCAAGGGCATATGATACAGTTACAGGGGAGGTAATGAAATCGCTAATGTCAAATATTACTTTTAGCCATGTCAAATAGTTACATAAGAAAAGATTCATTTTTTGACTGATTTTTATCATTCAGACCGATTTAACTTGAAAATGAGTTCATGGACCCCTCTTTTTAAAAATGACATTAGACTTGAAAATGTATAAAGATCATTTGTGCCAATTTGAAGAAATCACCAATGATATATTTAAATTAGATAATATAAACATCCAAAATTGCCGTTTTTATTTTACTAAAATAATGTAATAGCTTGTAAGCACAGTAATATAAAACTTGGTTTTTTTTTATTTTCAATTTTTTTTATTTAAATGTAAAATACAATAAATAATTTAAAAGCCCCACCTACGTAGTAGAGGGGCATTATGTTTTCTGGTCTGTGCGTCCGTTTGCCCATTTGTCTGTTCTTTCGTTTGTCTGTTCGTCCGTTCGTCCGTCTGTCCCGCTTTTTTAGGTTTAAGTTTTTGGTCAAGGTAGTTTTTGATGAAGTTGAAGTCCAATAAACTTAAAACTTAGTATCCCTAATCCTAAATGATATGATCTTTCTAATTTTAATGCCAAATTAAAATTTTGACCCCAATTTCACCCTCCACTGAACATAGAAAATGAAAGTGTGAAGTTCAGGTTAAAGTTTTTGGTCAAGGTAGTTTTTGATAAAGTTTAAGTCCATTCAACTTGAAACTTAGTACACATGCTCCCCATGATATGATCTTTCTAATTTTAATGCCATATTTAACTTTTGATCCTAATTTCATGGTCCACTGAACATGGAAAATTATACTGTGAGTGGGGCATCTGTGTACTATGGACACATTCTTGTTTTAAGTTAAATTGTCAGATGATGGGGTAGAATCATTGGTTCTTAAGTTAATGACTTTGTAATCATATCAGTTTGTTAATTAATATTTGTGGTCTTGAAAAATCATGATACCTTTGAAATAAAATAATTACTCATGGCACCAAATAGATTTTACTAGAAATTATTTTGTTATGAAGTAGTTTAAGTGAAAAAGGAAACCCTTATTATTTCTTTGAACAGTTTTGAATTATGAACCTCATATATGCTTTAAAAATTTTATTTTAATAAATGAAGAAAAAAGTTGTGATAATTTTCAGTTTAAATTCAAATTGTAGATTTGACATGATAAATTACGAAATTTGTTATTTTTCTCCCTAGTATGCCTTAGATTAGAAAATCTTGAAAAAGAAAAAGAAAAAAAGTGTACTGGCAGTAAAAGGATTAATAATTTTAGAATGAATTCAAAAGTTTTCCAATGTTTATAGCTGCATACTAGGAATTGGTATTTGTTTACTTGACAAAAAGAGGATTTTTATTTTCAGTCTTTGGGTCATGTATTAAAAAACAGATTTCCAGAAAGTTGGCTTTTGAGGCTTGAACTTCTTTTCTTTACACTATTGAACCCCAACCAAAAAGATACACTAGTTTTCTCCGCCAATTAAAAGTGGTGTGTTTACAAACAATTCAAAAAGTTTTGCTGTTTCAGTTATTTTTTGGATATAAAATACTCTTTTACTTTGATAGAAACAAATCCTCACAATTTCAATATCTCAAAACGGCCATCATAAGAACTCCCTGTTGAGAATGTGGGAGCCCTACAGTTTTCACTTTGTTCGTCTGTCTACAATTTTTGTGAATGCAAAATCTCCCCCCAAAAAGATGGGTAAATTAAAGCAATCTTTATCATTCACTGTGCTTCCAAGCACTTTGGTTACCATTCTAGGGTTATGCCCCTTTCCATATGGAAAAAATCCTGAATGTTTGTTTCTGTTCTCTTAATTTAAGTTTGTCTCAACTAAATTTAATGAAATGTGTATATATAATGCTTATTACCACTAAACGCAGTTTAAGTTCAAATTTTGACAGCTTCACTTTTACAGTTCTTGAGTTATGTCCCTTTATAACGTTATATGCTAGCGGGGGCATCATCTGTGTCCTTATGGAGGTATTGACCCCATTTATTTTTAATATAGTGGAAGCAGATTAGTTATTTGGGTATTTTGTAGCATGATTAATTATGATTAAATTTTGCTTGTGTTTCATAGACCTATGGTTGGAAATATTTTGAAAACATTCCCTTTCTACACAGTGTTAAGTTTCTTTTTATAATACTCTAACTGATATATTTGCACATGATTGTGTATTTTGTTTTGAATAGTTCTCCTTTTTTATACTGTCCAAATTATTCCTCTTGAGACAGTTCTTCCAAGCAAATAGTTTCAAAACAGGTTTCCAACATTTTTCCACTACATTGATTTTATCTCCTTTTAAACACAGTTAACAATTATTTCATTAATTATCATTATAATGATTTTCTTTATGTGTATATTTTTTATGCTTATAAGTTGTACTCATGTATATTGTATGTATAATAATTCCCTAGGCATAAAAGTATAGCAGGAATTGCGCATTTGTAATACATGTACATGTAGGCATAGGAATTTAAGCACCAAAATGTTTGGTTTGTAAAGTGACATCTTTATGTATTTTAGTTCTAGTTTGAACTTTGAACATTGTATTTTTAGGGATGTTTAAAGAACAAAGATTTGCATAATTTTGTATTACTAAGTGGAATGGCTATTATATATACAAACATAATCGTATTTCAACTTTTGTACCAAATATTTTATAGCTGTAGTGCTTATGACAAGATTTCTTTTTTACTTTCATATTTACAAACAAAATTATGTTTTCTTTTTCTCATTTACCTAGTGAGGTTACAGAACATTTTGTAGTAAAGGGAAAATTATTGTATATACGGTACTAGCATAGTATTTTTATGAGTTCACATCAGTAGGTATAAGACATGTGACTAATATTATAGCAGGAAATTTTTCCCAGAGATTATCACTTTCTAGCCCGCTGCAGACAGGGCAACATTCATGTTCCATTCATATTATTAATATACTTTGATACATGCATTTATATATTTTTCAAAACAATACACGTCCATGTATGTCTCGTGAGACGACTTGTCGCATTGGGTCGAAGCATATATGACTGTATCCAGACCTTGGGTTGGACCCAGGTTTCCAGTTTCCCATTATTGGGTTTGTTTGGTTGTTCCTGGCCGGCGAGGTCGTTGATGATCGAGTTATTCATTTGTTCAGTTATTCAGTTTACATTCATGTCAACCATATTATATCTCTTTGTTCTAGCTAAGTTGTACCTAATAGTATATTTCAAGGTTTTTGTTTTTTAGGAGTAATTGTGTAATTGCTTTTTTCATATGTTTATATATATATAAGACATATGTATGTAATTATTTAATGAATTCTGTTGTTCACTATGCTTGCTGGGCTATCGGCAACACTATATTATTGTATTCATTTATGCTTTTTCATAGATATGAGCGTATAGGGTATACATATAGTTATTCAAATGCAAAAGGTTGACATGAGATTATTTCTCTTGTACTGGTACAAGTTATTGAATTCATATTGTATAATGTATGTTTATATTGATAATTTGTCTTATTAAATGGCAGCTCACAATATGCTGTACCACGAAAAAACATAAGTTTGTGTTGTGTTTTTCTTTAAGGAGTTAAGTTAAATGTATTTTGTGGAAAGAAGACTTATTTAAGATCCTATGTCCTTCAAGCTGTCTGAGTTATGGATAAAAATAAGATGTGGTATGATTGCCATTTAGGCTCAACTCTCCACAAGAGACCAAATGACACTAAAATAAAAAAACATAGGTCACGATACTGCCTTCAACAATGAGCAAAACCCATACTGAATAGTCAGCTTCAAAGGCCATGAAATGACATTTAAAATAATTCAAACATTTGTTTTGTTAAGCCTATATATTTGAGGGAAATAAGTTAAGGTAATATTATATATATTTTATATATAAGTATGTCTGAACCAGTGACCACTCTACAATAGATTTTCATCATCATCATCATGATGTGATACAAGCTGACAATTATTCTATATAGTATAATCTCATTAATCTGGTGAGTGTTTAAATTCTCTTCAAATGGCAGTGAGCAGTTTTTTAGACGATGTTGCAAATGCAAGTCAGCGGTTTGTTAAAATATTCTTTTCACTTTTGGTCAAAATGCTGCTTGTGCTGTATTTAGACCCTTCTACCAAGAAATCTGTTTTGCATGCACACATATAAAAAAAAATTTCGGTTTTTATCCAATGCAATCATGTTTGAACGTTGTTTTCAATTTAGACTTGTTTATATTTTTTGCGTGTGAATAGACTTCATATATAAAATTGATTTGACATAACCTTTGTTAATACCCCTGCTATAAAGAGTGGTATATATACGTATAGTGATGCACATGCCCATTCATCCCCTATGAACTCTGTTAGAACTATAATTTCCACTCCAGGTTTCAAGTACAGCTTTAACAAATTTTTTGGAAATATCAAGGCAATATCATGGACCATAAAATTTAGGATAAGTTAGATTTTGATAGTTTTGACATTAAAGTTGAACAAGAAATGCCCTAGTTACTGCTAAAATATGGGTTTCCATAATAATACTGCTTGACCAAATCAATTGAAATGATGTTAGTATAAAAAAAGATGTGATATGATAATATGATTGTCAATGAGACAACTAAAGGTCACTGCACGGCCTTCAATAATGAAGCATAAACAATTAAAACGAGAAAACATTGAAAGCCGAATTATTTACAAGAAAATAAATGGAAAACAAATATGTAACACATCAAACAAACAACCACTAATCAACTTTAATGAAACTTTGGTGAATTGTTTAAAGTCTATTGACCTAAGGTCCCTTTTGATTTTAAATTTCAGATTTTAGTTTCCGTGTTATGAATTTTTATGCTTTAAAAAGGGGGATTTTCCAGTTTTCAGACAATCACTCATAACAATTTCACAAAATTTTATGAAACTTTGGTTAATTGTTTATGTCTGTTGACTTAAGCTACCTTTCCAAAACTAAAAGAAAATTAACAACTAGAGTCACCGAATAGCCATCAACAATGAGCAAGCTCATACCACACAGTCAGCTATAAAAGACCCTGAAATGACAAATATATAACAAATCAAATGAGAAAACTAACAGCCTAATTAATGTACAATTTTTTTTAATTTAAAGCATAAAGACAAGCTAAAAGGGCACTTATAGCGCAGCTCTTTCTTAACAAACTATATATTCAAGCTATCAAAAGGCAGATTCATAGAGGGGGATGGAAGTTGAAGCTCCCTTTTTCGGCAGTCAATGCATTTGAATGAAGACATTACACTCAACTAATTTGTTAATACACATTTCCAGTCTAGCCTTCAATGCATCTGTAACACCTTTTACCCCCACTGACAATTTGCATCTGTGTCCATACTTGTTACTGTCTAAAATATATTTGTAGAGAAAGTCTTTAGAGTATTAGGTTTTAGACACAGGTTTCCAACTTTTTCCCACTACAAGTTCAGTTTTAAAGAAGTTGATTTGACTGTGGTCAATGGTTTTAACTGGCTGTTCCTGGCCGGCAGGATTGTAGATATGTAGAGACTTTGTCATTATTTGGTAAAAGCTTAACTTTAAATATAGCACACAAGCATTTCATCAATTATAATTTTTATGATTTCCTTTATTTATAAAATAATAATAGATAAATATATATTTTATTTTTGTGTCAAATTTTGATTGAGAAATATTTACAAATCAGTTTTTAATAAAACAATCAAAACCAAGTCATAAATTTGACTTATGAGACCCTTATTTATATTTTATATATGCTTATGATTTGTATTCATGTTTTTTGTTTTAATAATTGTATTTTCCTACGGTTCATATAGTAAAGCAAGAATTAGTGTATTGTCGTTACATTTTCATAATTATTCATATTCTTAGGCATGACAAAATTGACCAATCAGGTTGTCGAATTTTGTGTTACAATATCTTGGTGTTTTTCAATCACTTCACTTTCTAGCCATTGTTCAACATAGTAATTATATATAAGGGCCTTTTAATAATTGCTGATTGCAATAAAAGTTTTTTCTAATTTTCTATTTATATACCTTTTTCTAATTAAAGGTGTGGTCCACATGTTTATCCTGAGATACGCTCAAGCATTGGCATCCGATGCAGGTTTTATTCATATTCATATACATGTACATATAAATAATGATTGTTGGTTTTTCCTGGACGGTGTTGACCATCTATAAAGGGTAAAAATTCAGAAATATAAGCGAATACACTATTGATACATTGATATTTAATACATTGTATATGTTTGATATTTGTAAAATGTGTACTGCTGAAATTATTTATGATATAAATTAAATATGGCGTCTATCATTTCGACGGGCTGTCAGCAAATTTACATTTGGGTTTTAGTTTAATTTAGTCATTTTAGTTAAAATCCTGTGTCCTCACAAGCTGTCAAAATTAACAGAATTATAAATATGTATTGTTTGATTTGTTTAAGCCTTAATATTTTAGGGGTAGAAGTTATAGTAAATAGATATAAGAAGATGTGGTATAGTGCCAATGAGACAACTCTCCATCCAAGTCACAATTTGTAAAATGTAAACCGTTATAGGTCAAAGTTCGGCTTTCAACATAATTGAGCCTTGGGTCTCATTCAACAGCAATTACAAAGGGCCCCAAAAATGGCTACTGTAAAACCATTCAAACAGGAAAACCAATGGTCTTATCTATATAAAAAACAAGAAATGAGAAATACTTATAAACCACATCAACAAACAACAAACAATGAGCATCAGGTTCCTGACTATGGACAGGTGCAAATAAATGCAGCAGGTTTAAACGTTTTAATAAGCGCTTAAAAATACAGGTCAAGTAAATTTTTTTTATACAATAATTGTTCAGGAGTTGTGGCTTGCCTTTGGAAATGGTATTTTAAATATTTCTGGACGATAATTAAAGTCCCACTTGACCCAATCACTTGAAATTGTACACACTATTGTGGATCATCGAATCAGTGAAAGTCGATTTTTGATGGTTTTTGTAGAGCCTGCATGTACTTCTGTTGCAGAAAGCTTGACAAAAAGTGATCTGGCAGTGGCTTTAGTTAACTTATTAAAAGCTTTATAGTTTAAAAGGTGGAAGACCGGGATGCTTCATACTTTGTATATAGATGTCTTATATTAAGAATTTTCCCTCTGTTACATAGATATAGGAAGGTGTGGTATGAGTGCCAATGAGACAACTCTCCATCCAAAAATTTGTAAAAGTAAACCATTATAGGTCAAGGTACAGCCTTCAACACTGAGCTTTGGCTCACACCGAACAACAAGCTATAAAGGGCCCCAAAATTACTAGTGTAAAACCATTCAAACGGGAAAACCATTGTCCTTGACCACTTTTTCATGGTTCAGCGACTGCTTGAAAAAAGAGTTAAGTTTTTTGTAATGTTAGTTATTATGAGAAATAGGATAACTATCTTTGGTATGTGCGTACCTTGCAAGGTCATCATGCCTGTCAAACTTTTTTCACTTAACCCGACCTCAGTTCAAGGGTAGGGGAACAAGGTTTAGTTTTTGGTGGTCAAGTCCATATATCAGATACTATCAGCAATAGGTCTAGTATATTTGGTGTATGGAAGGATTGTAAGGTGTACATGTCCAATTGGCAGGTGACTCTGACCTTGACCTCATTTTCTTGGTTCAGTGGTTATAGTTCAATTTTTGTGTTTTTGTCTGTTTTTCTTATACTTTATGCAATTATTATAGTGACTAATGTCTATTATATTTGGTGCATGGAATGATTGTTAGGTCTTCATGTCTACCTGACTGGCAGGTGTCATTTAACCTTGACCTCATTTTCATGGTTTAGTGGTCAAATTTAAGTTTTTTAGTTTTGGACTTTTTCGAATACTACTGTTTATGCAATACCGGTAGGTCAACTATATTTGGTGTATGGAAATGTTTTATGATGTACATGTCAGTATCACATGTTTTTTATGACCTTGACCTCATTTTCATGGCTCATTGCTCAGTATTAAGTTTTTGTGCTTTGGTCTGTTTTTCTTGGACTATAAACAATAGGTCTAATATATTTGTTGCATGGAAGGAATGTAAGCTGTACATGTCTGCCTGGCATGGTTCATCTGACCTTGACCTCATTTTCATGGTTCATTGGTCAATTTTCAGTTTTCTTGGTTAAGTCGTTTCTTAGCAACTATAGATTGCAATTTTGTAAATAAAGACAACCAATTTCCCATAGGAACTCGGACCTTTGCAACTAAAACTGGGACACTTTTACTAGGAAGATTCTTGAAAAATAACATCCAAGAACAGAAAGTGTATATGCACTACTGCAGACATGTGACAGAGTTGTCAAGCCACAACTGGAGATTTGAGTTTGGGTCTCATAACTGGAATATTTTTATCGACGTACACAATGTTTTTTGTGTGTGTTGAAACTGCATATCTTCCTTTTTTCATTAAAAAAACAATGATTCCATACCTTTAAACACCTGTATAGCCATTTTTACTTGATAATAATAGAAGATAAGGGGTTTCAAATTTTTATTCATCATATATAGTTCAAGATATGTAATGACAAGTTACAATAACAAGAACAATATAAAAAATTCAAACAATAGTAACTATCTTGAATGTTTCTTGTAATGTTTATCCTAAAGCACTAAATTAAAAAGTTCTTTTAAAGCAAACTTGTTTAAATGTCAAAAGAGAACATGACTTTAAATAACATATAAAGCACAGTTTTTACATCAGCAAGAGCACTAATATTGGTTAAACATGAGTTCAAACACAATTTAAGAAAGTGACTGTTTGTATAAGGCACAAGCTGACTTTACAGTTTTGACTAGTTCTATTAGTACTATTTTATTAAAGGTTACAATATAGGGTAGTGCGGCATATTTTCAGCATTTATACGTCCTGAACTTCTAAAAGTTTAAACTTACACTAAAATTCTATCTTTATGTTCATTTTTGGACCTTATTTGGTGAAATATTTTTGATGAATAATATGAAAAGAAATTCAAATTCCAGAAATTAATATAAACTTACTTAAAAGATCTTAATCTTTTAATGTTTTCTTTCGTTTTCTAAAAAGACCTTACTCATACTGCCAAGCTGGCTTCAGCTGGTCAAAATAGACAACCAAAGTTTTGAAATTTTGCCAGTCATGATCAGTCCCAGATTCCATCTGTTTTATTGAATTTATAAATTTTCTTAAATACTCATTGATAATTAGGAATTAAGAAACAAAAACATTCTTGAATCTTTGCGGAATATGAATTTGAAACAGGGCTAACTAAGGTCATATACTGAATATCATGTGTTTTCTTTCAAAAAGTATGACGAGAGCTTTAATAATGAATACTCCAACTATAAAATCTATTGAGTTCAGAGTAAGGTCATGTGACCTTCGCCATTTGTGTTTGTTGGCAATTGTTGTATCTAAAAAAACCAACAAATTTAAATACTTTTTCAAGATATATTTAGATGTCATAGTTTCCAAAGGTAACATATAACCACATATATTTAATTCTTCTAGTAATTTACAAATACAAATTGTCATTAATAAATAAAATCGAAACTTAGACACCAGAAAAAAGTCTCTACTAAAGAAGGAAAACTCCTGAGACAAATTTTTATTTACATTTTTACATTTTTGTTTGGATGTAGAAAGGATTTAATTGGATATGTACAGCTATAAGAAAAGAAGATGTGGTATGATTGCCAATGAGACAACTCTCCAAAAGAGACAAAATGACACAGAAATTAACAATTATAGATCTTCAACAATTAGCAAAGCCATACTGCATAGTCAGCTATAAAAGGCTCTGAAATGACAATGTAAAACAATTCAAACGAGAAGGCTAAGGGCCTTAATTATATAAAAAATGAACGAAAAAAAAAATATGTAACACATAAACAAACGACAACCACTGAATTACAGGCTCCTGAGCTATGTTTGTTACATAATACTTTCAGTATACTAACACCAATAATATTCAAAGATTCCCCCTGCATGAGGGTGGACGAGTAAGCAGGCTAGGGTTCTTTTTGTCTGATAACAACTGTCAAAACCACTATAACTTATTTTAGATTTTGCATTTAATGAGTCATACTAGTTATAAATCAATCTCATCATAGATGTTGGTCTATTTAGAACATATTAATTTTTATCAGATACGATAAATATGAAACAGTATAAAATTGAGAATGGAAATGGGGAATGTGTCAAAGAACCAACAACCTGATCAAGGCAGAGCGCAGACATAAGCTGAAGGCCACCAATGGGTTTTCAATGCAGTAAGAAACTCCGCAACCGGAGGCGTGCTTCAGCTATCTCCTTAACAAAAATGTATACCATTCATTTGCAGCAGTCAGCCACTTAAAAAACAGATTGTAAGCAGGGTATCAGTGTCAATTCGCTCTGATTCCACCCCAGTACCTATGGGCCTAATACCTATGGGAACAGTGGTATAAGATCAAACACAAGTTGAATTACAAGATGTATTTCCAAATGGCAAAAGTATATATCAATATATCTATTACATGAATAAAATTTAAAGTTCATGATTTTTTGGGGGTTATTAAAATTATTGAAAGTTAATTTTTTTGATAACCACATGTATAAGTTGATAATTTACAAAGCTAATTACTAAGGTAATCTTTGGAATCAGACTATATTGTCTAAAATAACTTAAGGACTAAAGACAAAGTTTACTTACTTAATCTGACATTACGATAATTAATTAGTATTTGTCAATGGAACTACGCAAAGATCTTATATTTGGAATGAACGTGAGTTTAATCAATATGAAGAATAAATTATATAAGTAAACTCATCATAGATACCAGGATTAAATTTTGTATTTATGCCAGACACGCCTTTCATCTACAAAAGACTTATCAGTGACGCTTGAATCCAAAAAAGTTAAAAATGCTAAATAAAGTACGATGTTGAAGCGCATTGAGGACCAAAATTCCTAAAAGTTTTACCAAATACAGCTACGGTAATCTATTCCTGAGGTAGAGAAGCTTTAGTACCGGTATTTCAAAAATTCAAAAGTTTTATCAACAGTTAATTTATAAATATGACCATACAATAATAATTCATGTCAGCATAAGATTATCTCCCCTTATTGACAACATGGTGTACTTCCTATTTTACTGAATTTTACACATTTGAATTCTAACTGATACATGATAAAAGGTATAAAATCAATAGAATCTTATTCTATCATATGAAATTCCAAAGCAATATGAAATATCTAGAAATTCTCAAATTTCCTACACACTGACCAAGATGTTTTTTTTTATTTTGAGCTTTGAAAAGATGTTTGATGGTCATGTCCGCCAGCTTGCTTTAACTAAGTATTTAATGTTGTTTGGCGTTGTTGACATTACAGTAGCAATAGGATAAAATCCCACTTTTTATGCCCCTGTCATAATGGAGGGGGCATCAAGTTTTATCCTTGATTTTTCATAAATATATTTTAAACTATCCCAGTTAAAATATGGTTCAATAGTTTTTTAATTATTAAAAGAAGTATTATGTACAAAATATATGATATACCAAGAAAAAAGGGGGTAAAAAGCAAGTGCACTGAGATGGGTTTTTTTCTGGCTTGAAATGACTTTCAAGATATAAAAACTTTGGAATCTTGTTAATGAAACTTCCTAAATATTCTTTCAAGAAAATTATCAATTTGTCCATGTCCACTATATTTGAGCTATTATGAAATTTACTAAGTTAGCACTACAAAGAGCTATCAATACAGTTAGACTACTTAGAATACAATTTATTCAATACACTGATTTAGCAAAATTTATACAAACAAATGATGTTCATTTCAACACTTATATAAAATTTCAATACTTTAAAACTGATTTAACAATATCACAGCAGATTGTCAAGCACATTTCATGTACATATTATATTTATACATATTTATATGAATATTGCACAATAATAAATGTATAAAAATAAGGCACGGAATGGTCTTTTCTACATCAATTAGAATGTTTTTAACATTATAAATTACATATTATTACTGGTATGTCATTTAACAAATTTCCCTGAGTCACTAAGAATTATTGCACATCAATACATTATCTTTAAAACTTCACTTCAATGAATTCAGTACAATATGTATATCAATAAAGATTATACACAACCAAAACGTAAGGTGCTGAAAAACTCTATTATTGTTTAAAGTTCAGAAATTTAAGCTTCACATAAATTCCATTAAAAAACAACAAAATTTATTTTAATTTACTTTACAGAATTTTGTAATTTAAAATATGGATGAACTATGTTGTTTTCTTTTTTTGTACAAATTAAAAATATCACATTTAAATCAGTTTCGTTACATATTTTGATGAAATACAAAATACAATACCAACAAAAATCTGTTTGTGTGTTGTAAATCTTGGGACTCAGATGTTGCAAAATAAATATTTAGAGAATGTTACAAAATAATTACACCATTTGCAGATTTAAAACTGCAAATATACAATTCCTGCTGTCAGATTCTATTAACAAATTCTTTTCTATATAAAAGTTTTTGTATAAATTGTCTGCCAAAATTATGCTTCATTACAATATTTCTATACTTGAAATCAATTCATTCAACGTGATTCTAGGAATTTTGTAAATTTTATTACATTTGAATATGAAAACAAACCTAAACTATACTTGTTATATTATCCAAATCTTAAACAAAATATACATAAACAGCAAACAACAAAAAGCTAGCAATTAAACAATATATTAAGATTTCAATCTTTATAAATATTGTATACACATGTATACATCAACAAACAATTTTTTGCAAAGATTATCTTGAAAATGAGATCAAAATGTTCATATCTGATATACAAGAAGACATTTGTTTTATTATTAAAATCAAAACTATCCATACATTTTAACTAATGCACATTCCTAATTTATTTACATTGTAACATAATCATATAAGAAACTTGAGTATGCTTGGCTTCCTGAACACAAATTCAATCCATAGATGTCAACATCTTAAGCATTTATATAGGGAAATCTGTCATTGAAATTCTCATGGGGGAGATTGGTTTTCTATTAATTAACTAAAACAATTCTTATTAATAGATTTTCAAAAAAGACTGTAACATTTCAGATAGCAATAACTGTATTGTATATAATTTGTATTTATTTTAACATCGACAACTATTTAAAGTCATACAAAGGTGAAAGGGGTAGAAAAATAGGAATTTTTTAATCAAAGAGAGAAAGAGAGAAATTCGAGCTCTCCTATGGACACAATGACAATTATGATTTATTTTTTATTCATTCTAGAGTATTGACACCTATAAATGTATCTGATAAAATTGAAAATCAAATATGATCAGATTCTCCAATAAAGCTAACTTATTTCACACGAAGTGTGATCTTCTAAATCTGCTTTAAGTTTCCTAAGAACAGAGGCTGATTGGTTCTGGAGAAAAACTTTGGCACAGGAATCAAACTTTCTACGACTATAAATAATATGCAGTAAATAATTTGAAGAAATATGACTTTGAAAACATTGGTCCACCAAAATATCTAACTCTGATGGAGGTTCATGGTTTTCTGCATTGTGGAGAGTTGTCATGGTAGCAATGTAGTAAAAATGATTATCACAATTTTCAAAAACTGGGCCATCACTCTCGGTGAATAATGTACTGAAAGACATTGGTGTATCACAGGATAATTGAAAGACTGGTTTATTAAAGCTTCTGTTTGCCTGTCTTGGTAGCTGCGCAGGTGACACTAAAGTTTTGCCATGTACCCGATATTGAGTTTTTGGATATGTATCAGTTGGTGTTGCATCACTATCTGTTGATGAGTTATCTCCCCTTCTGTTATTTTGTTCATTTTCCATGATGCTCAATTGAGGATAATTTGTTGCATCAAGGCTTGTATCCAGGTCCAGTCTATTATCTACAAATATATAGACGTAAAGTACATATTGTATGCTGTAACAAGAAAATCTTCTAGTTTACTATTGACCAAAATTCACAAAGTAAAAGAAAATCTTCAAAGCTTAAAGACTGTAGCACATGATATAAAAAAATGGGGAGAAATGGGATTTCTATTAATCATATCTGCTTAAGAAAAGTTTACAATGAAGAAAGTATTTTCTGTCTACAGATTATTCCCTAAATATTTAAAAAAAAGAAAAAGAAAAAAAAAGTTGTTTACAGTAGGTTTTCATGTTTTGTGTAATTAATATCTTAAAATTACAGTAAATTAAAACTTTTATGACTAGTATGTCATAAAATAAGCTGATTTTTATCTCAACTTAAAGCAAAAGATTGATATATGGCAGAGATACATGTCTATTCTTGAAACAATATGTTTCATAGAAGCATACACATTTTCCCCTGTGTTTTCATTAAGTAGATTATTTTAACTTATCATAGTTTATACATACTGTTTTCCACAGAAACCATATGATGTTTATCACTGATTAAGAATAGTTTGTTTCATGTCAAGTTGCAAATATTTCAATCATATTCAAAACAGTATTTTTTTATTTTAAAACAGTAGGTTTTCCCAGGTGTGTTGACTAGGACAAAGAGCAAACATTTTGTGAGTCACTCTAATGGAGGTATGACAGATGGGGATTCTGATTGAAAAGATGCCATATGTTCTGGTTAAGAAAATCCCTCCTTCAAAGGAGCACTTCGATTTTGCAGGAGGTGATTTGTCACAAGCATTTTGTTTTTTAGATAATAAGACCATAGGCTATACCTTGATCATGTTCATCATAAATTTCTGCATCTACTATCAGGTTACTTTCCAAAAATCTCCTGCCCATTAATGCTGCTATTTCTTTAGTTATAAGAATATAATCTGTAGGCAAACCTGGAAATAAAAAAAAAAAAAAAATAGTTTCTGTCCATCATTCTTTTAAATTATTCCTAGACTAACTAGACTCACATCTTCCTATATGTAAGAATGGAAAGAGACTTAAATAGTATGAAACTTTGCAGTTTATTAACCATACCCCCATTTTAAAAGATTATAAGTGCCTCCTATAGAAAAGTAACAAAATAAGATCGATATTTGACATTGTAGAAAATACCACAAATAATATCTGAGGATTTTTGTACTTTGACTTTTTTTGTCTTTATAACATTATTTTCAGGAGTTTCTTTTAAACTTTTAAGCTGGTAAATTGTGCTTTTTTATCCTCACTAGACCAAGGCATTTAATGGTAAGCACAAATATTCAACCAGCCTTCTTTGTTTAAGTTGTGTTATAACACATTGTATTGACCTGAGATTCCAAGAGATCTACTTGAGGGATTATATTGGTTGAGGGTTTATACTGGGTGTGATATAGAACAAGTCATATCATAAACATTTGGTTATTTACTTCAAGTAGATGGTTTTTTTCATGTGGATTAGATTAGTGATTTGATAAAGCCTTTACAATCATGACTGATATCATTAATGTGTATCAATATCATAAAGTTTGATACAGCCATTGATTGTATTACACATACAGTTAACATATAGATTCTACCACTGCTTCCAGTATGATACAATACTTATACACTCGAGACTGTTAAATTTTCAAATTTTTCAAAATGCTCTGCGAGCCTCACGTTTTAAAATGTTTAATTGTTGAGAGTGGATAAATATCGTATTGGACAAGATTTTGTGGTGGAATCTGTTTTTCTTTACTATTTTTAGACTATATATATATAGCTATATGAAGACAATCTTAACCCTTTTTTCAATCGATCTGCAGAAAGATGTGTTCTTTCTTCATGACGTCATCAGGTATGGTCGCCTTTTTTTGTGACGTCACAATAGGAATTTCTGAGGAAAGCAAGAAAATTTGACGTCATAATCGAATTTTGACCAATGAAGAACTGAGATTAAATGAACCACACATTGATTAATTATATATCAATGGTCCATGGTATCAGCCCACGACCCATATCAAGCCCTCGGGCTAAAGCCCTCTGGCTTGATATGGGAGTCTAGGGCTGATACCAGGGCCATATGGAAAATGCCATGTCATAATCTATTTATCACATATTTTCAAGCAGGAGAAAACAAATAGCTTACACCTAATTATGTTTGATATTTCATCAAAAATCAAAAAGATATTTAACAAACAAAAAAAGATAAATGTATCACTGTGAGTTAAAAAAAAAGTTCGTATCACAGTAGGTTAACAACGTTTTGTGAAAAGTTTCAGAAATAATTAACAATAAATATACTAATTCTAAGAATTGCAAATATTAAACGACTTTAAAGTGTTACATTACAAATGTTAAAAAATGCTTAGGAAGAATCCTATATCGCTACTCATTCCAATGTGGCGTCATATATTTTCTAAATTCCTCATGACGTCAAAATTTTACGGGAACTTTTGTGATTTTCACTGTTGAATTCTACTTTTTTCTTCTACAGCACATTTGTAACTTTTTAAATTTCTTTTCATTGTGTTCAACTTGTTTACAAATAGCCTTTGATTGACAGGTTACCGGAAGTTAAACTCGGGGGCTTGATATGGATTTCGAGGGCTGATATCGATATGGGCCCTGAGGGCTGATAACCAACCTTGACTTCCGGCTATTATTGGCCATGCAAAAACGTACATATCAGTACAAAATATGTGATAAATCAAAATAATTAACTGGTCAGGAAAGGGATAATTCGAGTAAAAAGATATGTATTTACGACTAAGTAGATAATAGTAGTTCATACACCACAGCTAAAAAAATAGATGAGTGAGAAAATCTGAGACCACTGTTTGACTTACCTAATTGTGAACTCAGTGGTTTAATCAAGTTATGGTTCTCCATTATCCACTTCACAAACTCTGATCCGCTGAAACATTTTCTATACTTTAGTAAATCTTCTCTCAGCTTGTGAAGTATCAAGTGTACTGTAAAATCTGTGCAATCGTCATCGTTGTACTGATCAAAATTGGGGGGAAAAAAAGATCATCTGAATTACTAGTGAAACAAAAGTAAACTATGTGTTATTACATTTCCATCCAACTCATTGTTTGTGTTTATAAATAAAAAAGCTTCTTTCTTTTTTAAAATGTGTAAAATTTATCTCTAAATTTTACATGACTTTTCTTGTATATGACTGATACTTTTGATTTCAATAGAAAGTAATTTTTTACATAGCGTTTACTAAAATTAGAATATATAACCAGTTGCAACAAAATATGAAAAAAGTTTTAGCTTCCCAATTATCTGTCTCTAATATATGTACTTTTTTTGATATTTTTTTATAGTGTGTTTTTCTATGCTGTGATGTAAACTATTGTTTCAGAAAAGGGAGAAGGTTTGGTACCGTTAAAACATTTAATCCTACTGCAAATGTTTGCACCTATCCTAAGTCAGGAATCTGATGTACTCTGTTTATGTAGTTCATACGTGTTTCTCGTTTCTCGTTTTTATATAGATTAGACTGTTGGTTTTCCCGTTTGAATGGTCATTAGTAATTTTTAGGGCCCTCTATAGCTTGCTGTTCGGTATGAAAAAAAAGGCTCTGTTTTGAAGGCCATACCTTGACCTATAATGGTTGACTTTTATAAATTGTTTTTTGGATGGAGAGGTGTCTCATTGGCACTCATACCACAGATCCTATATCTATGAAAAAAAGTAAAAATCACAAAAATACTGAACTCTGAGGAAAATTCAATCAGAAAGTCCCTAATCACATGGCAAAATCAAATGACAAAACACATCAAACGAATGGACAACAACTGTCATATTTCTGACTTGGTACAGGCATAGAAATAGAGATGCAATTATATGTCAATGTAACAAAACTTTCAGAGGGGATTCTGTGGGTGGCTGAGTGGTCTAAGTAACTACTATATCACTAGCCTGTCAACACTGAAGTTCTAATCCCCCACATGGAGGGTGCCCCTCGACACCAATCTTAATTGACTTCACTTAGTTCACTATGCTTGTAAGTTTTCAAACTGAAGGTCTGGAAAGTGGCATGAAACATTATTCAATCAATCATATAATTTAAACCTCCAGTTGTCTGCTAAGTCTACTTAGTAATTTTTCAACTTCATGACATGATAAAATATAGCAGTAACTGATTCTCAATATTTTAGACTTGATAATACAGGATCTTACTTTAGTAAAATAGCAAATTCCAAGCTTAAAGATATGTCAATCTTGATTTTCCGGTCATGGACTTTTACTGTTGTCACTTCCATAAATATTAATCTGACAATGTCTTATAATGATCACAATTTTCTTAATAGTCATCATTCAGTGGTTGTCGTCTGTTAATGTCGCTCATTAGGGTTTCTCGTTTTTCGTTTTTATATAGATTAGACCATTGGTTTTCCCGTTTGAATGGTTTTTCAAAAGTAATTTTGGGGCCCTTTATAGCTTGCTGTTTGGTGTGAGCCAAAACTCTGTGTTGAAGGCTGTACCTTGACCTATAATGGTTTACTTTTATAAATTGTTACTCGGATGGGGAGTTGTCTCATTGGCACTCATACCACATCTTCCTATATCTATCATAAAGACAATACAGCGAGTTATACTTACATAATCTATGACTTGTCTATATAGAGTAATCAGCTGATTGGTGGCTGTAGCACAAAGTTGTAACCTGAACATTACATTTTCCTGAAACAATTCAAGTCAATAATCAAATGATAATCATCAATATTGATATTCCATAAAAACTTAACTTCGCTTCAAAAGTTTTGATTTGCTCCGGGAAACCTGAAAAAATTTAGAAATAAAATAGGAGTTATGTTTTGAACAGGAGGTTTCTGTGTTTAAATTCAATCATTTTGTGAAACAGAAATGTCTTTTAAGTTACTGTAAATTCAGAAATTGTTGTGAGGTTTTTATTATTGCAAATAATAAGAACTCATTGGTCGCCATGCCTTGACATCAACCAATACCATTCAAATTCAAGGGGAGATAATCAGCCAAATAGATAAACTTACAGCTTCAGGTAAGAGTAGTGATACCCTGATGGTTCTCTTACTGATTTTTAAAATTCAAGGGGAGATAATCAGCCAAATAGATAAACTTACAACTTCAGGTAAGAGTAGTGATACCCTGATGGTTCTCTTACTGATTTTTAAAATTCAAGGGGAGATAATCAGCCAAATAGATAAACTTACAGCTTCAGGTAAGAGTAGTGATACCCTGATAGTTCTCTTACTGATTTTTAAAATTCAAGTGGAGATAATCAGCCAAATAGATAAACTTACAGCTTCAGGTAAGAGTAGTGATACCCTGATGGTTCTCTTACTGATTTTTAAAATTCAAGGGGAGATAATCAGCCAAATAGATAAACTTACAGCTTCAGGTAAGAGTAGCGATACCCTGATGGTTCTCTTCTGTTCTGTCATAAACTTCATTAAATGCTGAAAAAAAAAAATATCTCAACACTTTTTAAATTATTAGAATGAGACTACAAATAAGTATTCACATTCACAATAAAAGGAATTTTCTATTTTCATTTGAATCAAATTTAATTTAAATTTAACAGAAGTCATACTGAGTAAAGAATTTTATCAATGAAATAATGAAACAAAATAAGTCAATACACTAATCGGGGGACATCTATCACTCAGTGAAACAAAGCATTATGAAAACTTCTTCTGTGTAACTAACACTTTAAAAAATGTGAAAAAATATTTTCTTCATTTTCATATAACTCACAATGATTTAAACCATTCATTTAAGAAATAATTCATGCAAGCTATACTTTATTGTAGTTTTAACATAGGTAGGCATTATATTCATGATTATTTTTGCCCGCGCGATGTCCCATGTGTATAGGTGTAGATAGTTTGTGAAGTCTCTTCCATGAACCTCCCTTATACGTTTGTAAACAAGCACACCGCATACAATGTATTTTTTAGAGGGTGGCGTTTGAACAGCTACATGAACAGTGTCGTATCTAGGTCAAATATGTCAAATGCGAATTGTAACACATTGAAGTCATTAACAGCATTCATTTAAGAGTTTGGAAGTGTTTTAAGTTAACGGAACACATTAAATTAATTTGAATTTGATGAAATTTGTTTTTCTGCAGTAGTCAATATACCCATGTACAAACATATTTTATTGGATTTAGAGCATGGGTTTGTTTACAAAACAAAAGAAGCATGTCATATTAGAATAGTATATTTAAGTGAAAAATCAAAGAAGACACCCTTTTACCATTTTCATTGGTTTTA
The DNA here is from genome assembly GCA_019925275.1 of Mytilus edulis. Taxonomy (NCBI): domain Eukaryota; kingdom Metazoa; phylum Mollusca; class Bivalvia; order Mytilida; family Mytilidae; genus Mytilus; species Mytilus edulis. The sequence goes on from CM034355.1 coordinate 56,016,359, forward strand.
ACATACCGTAAAGGCTTGTATCAAGAGCTGAGCATATTCTACAGAACCATGATCTCCTTTAAGTACCTCAAACACTTGTTTTTCAAAATTCTGGAATAAAGATGATGATATGATTAACAAAAGAGTAAATTGAATGATAGAAAGCTGTTAATTTAAATTTTACTGTAAAAAAAATATAGTTGATAGGCACCTACTTTCAAAGACATTGTTGATATAAACCTATAATAGGTAGTTCCAGGGCTACTGCTCCCTCCCCTGTTTTGTCGGGGAAAATGGTTGATTATATAGGGAATCTTCCACTGCCTATATTCTAAATTTCATAAAATTCTGCAATTTCTCTTAAATCAATATTTCAAAGGGCCATAACTCTTCAATAATAATTGACTGGCATTGATTATTGAATTTGTTTGGGACATTAATCATGTTAATAATATAAACCTACATTACAAATTTCATAATTAATCTGGCAAGAATAGTACACATGAGAGCACTCACAATGCAATTTTCCAAATAATCAATATTTCCAAGGAGCATAACTCTTTTAAAAATAATTGCTTGGCACTGATATTCAAAAAAGTCAAAAGCATTGATGATATAAACCTATGATATAAGTTTCAGAATGACTTTGGTCAAAATTGTTCACATCAGAGCGCTAACAATGCAATTTTCTAAATAATTAATATTTGCTAGGAGCATAACTCTTAAAAATAATAGGCTATGAACCAATTTCCGTAATTGACCCTGTAATATTAGAGATCCCTTTTTTAGTTGTCTCCCTTTTGGGGGGGACATTAATTTTTATTTTAATACAATGGAGAGCCAGCAGAAAGAGCAAATTTCCCATGCGTAATCTTTAAGGTTTTTAAATCTTATAATAACATTAATTTGTTGTTCAGCTAAATACTTTTGACATCAGAAATTATTTTGAATGAAAAACTGTTTAAACCAACGGTACATCACTTTCAATTCATCATGCTTTGCATTGGCAAACGCCAATTTTGTCCCATATGGAACCAGTCGACGATTGACAAAGGGAAGTAATTTGTTTAAAAAGTGTGTAATAACAGAATCAAATTAGTAATTGGCAAATGGACTATTGATCGGCCTTGATTTTTGAACTCAATTAAGGCATTGCTAATATTAACCAATGACATACGTTTCAGGAAAGACTGGTAAGAACTACTTCAATTCTGTGTTTTTTTTACGCTTGACTTACTCTGACTATAAAAATCCAGAGAAATTCCATGACTCTTCTGTAGCAGCTTCTGTATAACCACTCTTGTAATGAATTAATGTACGACTGGAGGAACTGTGTTAATGGTAATAGACATACTTCTACTGGTACCAATAGTCTCTTCAGGGATAGCAATACAGTCACTGCATCGTTCACGAATAAATTTATCTATAATATACAAATAATAGTAGAATAATTTGTCAATCATCCAAGAAAAATAATACAGCTTTTATTCTTTAAGGATTGGATTAAATACTAAAAATATGGTATGATTGCCTTTGAAACATCTCCTCACCAGATACCAAATGATATAAGGCCACACCAATTTAATTTCTTGTTCTACGGATTTTTGGACTCCAAAATTTGGGGCAAGCGAGCGATTTGAAAATTTTAATAAAAAAATATTTAATTTGCAAATTTTTGAGGCGAAGCTTGAAAAGTAAAGGCGAGCGATTATAATTTTTTTTTGTAAACATAAAATAATAGGTTTTGACAATATTAAAACTTGATCTATCACTTGTACTTTGACATTTCTTTAATTTCTGAAGTATTTTTTCCCTATTCACCAAGAAATAATTAAATCTGGTCTATGTATGTGTGACTGACAATGAGACAATTCTCCATCCAAATCATAATCAGTTTGGGGGCAACCCCTTAATGTTATAAATATCCCTTTTACATGTTTTATGAGGGATCAATATAAGTTATAATATATTTGTTTGTACAAAAGGGCTCATATTTTCTCATAGAACTATATATCTATCTGGTATTAAATGGTCAAAACATGTCCAAGAATTTAGTAATATTCCTGGACTTTAACCATGCATGTTAACACTTTTACTTTAGTTTAATATTAATCAAAATAAGTGGACCCCTCTTTTAGAAAAAATTGTTTAAAATATGATGTAACTCTCCTCTTTTTGAGTACAAAATTCTAAGTGTTCAAAGGTTTTGTATAGAAGAACTATACAAATCCTTGGTATTTCTATTTTCTTTTCTACATCAGTAAAATGACCCCTTGTCTGAGGGAGGGTTGTTCTCAACCTGATAATAACTAACACAGGTCAAAGTACGGCCTTTTACACAGGGCTTTGATACAGACCAAACAGCAAGCTATAAAGGACCCCAAAATTATTAGCGTACACAATTCGAACAGGAAAACCAACGATCTAATTTATATCCAAACGGGAAAATACCAATGAACAACATCAACAAACGATAACGGCTGAACGACATGCTCCAGAATCAATCAGGACAGGTGCATAAACATGCAGCGGCTATGGATAGTTTTGTTTCGCCAGCATACAATATAATTGCAGTTGAAGGCAAATCCTTCAGAAGTTCTTTGTACTTTATTCTAACAACGAACAGTTTTTGATAGGGTATATAAGTAAGGGGGAAAGAAACCAATTTTTTGTTCTTCACGGAAATGCCCGCTGTTATAACTTTTTATCGGAGCACTCCAGGTTTCATGCTGAAACAAATATTCTTACAGATATTTACACAGTGTGGTGGGGTGCTTTTATGTTTAAAATCGTTATATACAGGTTAGACTGTGATTTAACAAATGTTGATATCTTTTTATAATATTTACAAAAAAAAACGGTGCGGGAAATGGACATGATTACAATTCCGGATGTGGGAAGCGGGAATATAAAAAAAAATAAAAAAATTCTGTTTTGAAAAAAATAGGTGCGGGCGGGTCCGTCGAACAAGGGATCAAATTGGTGTGGCCTAAATACATGATTATTTACCTTGTGTTAACCAGCCTTTTGAATAAAGAAACAAATTTATTCTATAGACTATAATGACCTAGCTTTTGTTTGTCAATGATGTGTTTACAATGATTAAACCTTTCTAAGATAATTACCCTGTATGCCATAATTCGACACAATACACTAACTACATGTGATATATGACAGAAATCTGCTGGATTCTGGGACGTCTGCTCCTTCCAATCATCACTATCTGTATAAATATTGGAAAGAAGAAAAAATGTCAGTATTAATCAAATAACTTAATTTATTTCATATCGGTTAAGAATTAGCTCCTCTTACTGGATAACATACCCCTTTCCCTTATTCCAAAACTGATCTCAATTCAAATTACTAATGGAGTTTGCAACAATAACTACTCATTTAAATACATCATAAAATATTAAAATGTAAAAAAAGTGCTTGTTATCACTGAATGGTAAAGATTGTTTTAATTTATCAGTTGGTAGTAAAAGTGAATATACATTGTATATTGTATAAAACAATAATTTAAGTTGATTAAACTACTATTCTGGACAAAGAAAGATAACTCCAATTGAAAATTTCTTGCTATTGCCCAATATTGTGCAAGTAAATATTTCTTGCTATTGCGCAATACTGTGCAATTGAAAATACTTGCTATTGCACAATACTGTGCAATTGAAGATTTCTTGCTATTGCACAATACTGTGCAATTGAAAATTTCTTGCTATTGCACAATATTGTGCAATTGAAGATTTCTTGCTATTGCTGAATATTGTGCAATTGAAAATTTCTTGCTATTGCACAATACTTAATATAATAATTTTGGATCCTGATTTGGACCAACTTGAAAACTGGGCCCATAATCAAAAATCTAAGTACATGTTTAGATTCAGCATATCAAAGAAGCCCAACAATTCAATTTTTGTTAAAATCAAACTTAGTTTAATTTTGGACCCTTTGGACTTTAATGTAGACCAATTTGAAAACGGGACCAAAAATTAAGAATCTACATACATTTTTAGATTCAGCATATCAAAGAACCCCAAGGATTCAATTTTGTTTAAAATCAAACTAAGTTTAATTTTGGACCCTTTGGACCTTAATGTAGACCAATTTGAAAACGGGACCAAAAATTAAGAATCTACATACACATTTAGATTTTATATATCAAAGAACCTCAATTATTCAATTTTTGATGAAATCAAACAAAGTTTAATTTTGAACCTTTTGGGCCACTTATTCCTAAACTGTTGCGACCAAAACTCCCAAAATCAATCCAAACCTTCCTTTTATGATCATAAACCTTGTGTTTAAATTTCATAGATTTCTATTTACTTATACTAAAGTTATGGTGCGATAACCAAGAAAAATGCTTATTTGGGCCCCTTTTTAACCCCTAATTCCTAAACTGTTAGGATCTCAACTCCCAAAATCAATCCCAATCTTCCTTTTGAGTTCATAAACCTTGTGTTTAAATTTCATTGATTTCTATATACTTATACTAAAGTTATTGTGCGAAAACCAAGAATAATGCTTATTTGGGTCCTTTTTTGGCCCCTAATTCCTAAACAGTTGGAACCAAAACTCCCAAAATCAATCCCAATACCAATATACGACCAAAAAATGTTTGCGGTCGTATAAAAATGAAGTATTAGTTGTTGATAGTTATCAAAATAAGTTTAAACAGTAATCTTACATGTAAGACCTGTTGTGAAACAGGGTAATACAGACAAGGCTCTGTGTTGAAGGCCATACCTTGACCTATAATGGTTTACTTTTATAAATTGTAACTTGGATGGAGAGTTGTCTCATTGGCACTCATACCACATCTTTCTATATCTATAAAATTGAGAATGGAAATGGGGAATGTGCCAAAGGGACAACAACCCGACCATAGAGCAGACAACAGCAGAAGGTCACCAACAGGTCTTCAATGCAACGAGAAATTCCATCACCCGGAGGCGTCCTTCAGCTGGCCCCTAAACAAATATATACTAGTTCAGTGATAATGAACGCCATACTAAACTCCAAATTTTTACACAAGAAACTAAAAGTTAAAATAATACAAATTTATACAAAGGCTAAAATAACCGCTATACCTGTGCTTTTCTGTTGCTGTGATCTATGTGTGACTTCTGTTGACACTTTAAAAATGTTTCCTAATCTTTTATAGTAGACATCTATACATTCCAATAGCATGAACACATTATTAATCCTAGTACACATCTACAAAGTAAACATACAATAAAAAAAAAATTACAAACATTCCTGTATTAAATTGGTCTAAAAACACTTAGTTCTGAATTTCAGAAAACCAAGCAATAATGTCTGTTTTTATTTTCAGACTTGTGAAAAGAGCTTTTGACAAGCTTATTTCAGAAATCAAGAATTTTACTCTATAACAATAATTTGGACCTTGTTATTTAGCTCATCCACGGTTCTGCTTGGCAGCAATAAAGTTTAAAGAAAAGTCAACAATCAGTAGTTTTTCACATATGGGTCAATATCCCTCATGCGCCTCAAAGGAACTAAAAGTTGTGTGTAAACAAAAAATCTGTGTAGTGATTTTTGACATGTTTCTATGATAAACAAGTGACTGAGCTTAATCATTCATGTTGATTTAGAAAGAAGAGGAACATAGAATAAATGTGTAAAAACTATGGAGCTATTAAATGTGTTTAAAGTATTAAATTTTTCAAAGAACTGATTTTGTTAAAAAAGGGATTTTTTTCCATGAGGAACCCCATCACAAAAGGATTTTAGGGCTTTGCTAATTTACAGAAAAAGTATCTCACTTTGTAACCCGAAAAATTTCACCACATATGTGAAAATGTCTCAGATTCGAAACAAGCCATCATACATATCCATGTTAAAGATATGGACTGAGCAACAGAAGAAAACATTACCATTACCTATATAGAAACAATTGCGACTATTGACCCATATAAATCAGCAAAATACTTTTGTCATTTTTCAGCACAGACAAAATCACTGATTATTTTTTAGTATAACTATTATTGTCAGGCTCTTATTTAGAATAAACTCATCATTTAGAAATTAGTTTATCTTCTTATTATCTTTTTTTCACAAATACTCATAAATATATGTGTTATTCAAATATTCTATTTGTCATCTCATTTAAATCTTAAAATTAAATAAATGTCTTACATCCTTAGTAACAGGTTCATATCGATCACTCAACAACTCTGCTTTACTCTTTAGATAATGGAAGCAATCTTTCTGTCCAGACAAATTATGACGACATCCCCAGATCATGCTTTTTGATTTCATCGTCTGCAAGTCATCCATTAACTAAAATTATAAAACAAATACATTTGTGTACAGAAACTAACTCTAAACCTTGTTTTTAATCAAACCATAATCCATTGTAATGCTACATCGTTTGTAACATTCCTTTTGATTAGATAACGTTCAACAATTTTCATGGTATCAATTCATATTTGATGCTATGAAAACGTACCAGCAAGTACAGAAGACGTATAACAGATTTTAAATGTATGAATTTATGTTGTTTTCTGTCAGTCTCATTAGAATGGTGATAACAATATTGTATTTTCAAGCTCAGACGGCATCAATTGGTGTTTTGATGGTTGCAAATACCCGTTTACTGACTCTGCTAATGAGTAAACTCAATTTGAGACCATCAAATCACCAATTGATGTTGTCTGAGCTTAAAGTACTATACAATTATCTCCTAATTGATGATATTGTAGATTCTATTTTTATTCGTGGATAGTGGGATACCAATTGGGAATTTCCTGGGTATAGTTGAACCACAAATAAAAATGTTCAATAGAGTACAAATTTTCAATAGGCTTATTATAAGCAAAATTTTGTAAAAACACTAAATCAGGTATCCAAGAAAATACAGTTTTTCCTCAATCCACAAAATTTGGTTCACATGAAAATAAATGAACTCACAGTACCTGCTGAAAAGTTCAATTCTTCAGCCACTTAAGCTCTATTTAGCATAGAACATGTAGAAATAACAAGACATGCAAGATTGGCAATGTACTTTTTGTTCCTGAATGCTATCATTAAAAGAAATCTAAAGGAAATATCTGATTCAAATAGGATGGAAAATAAACAAGAATGCATATCGTGTTGTGCTAAGCATCCCCCACTTATAATTAAAAGTTTGGTATGTGCAAGCAGACAAACCACAAGATGGATGCCATATATTCCTACTTTTGATATATAAAAAAATTATTAATAAATCACTTGATCCCTTAATTGACAATCACTGAATTGTGCCAATTTATTGAAATTATAAATGACAAACTGGATTCTCTCTGATGTTAACCTGTAGGCTGTACCGCTCATGATAAGGTTGTAATATAACTCATGTGTGTGCTTCCTCAAAAAATGTACAACGCAATGTAATGTAAATTAATACGTTTTATGTATACCTTTGTTCAACTTAGGTGATATCAGAATAATATGATATACTACATCAAAAGACTGGCGATATTGTCATAGCTCAAATAGGTTTAATAGAGACGTTAGTCAAAGCTTGATAATTCAAACTTTAGAACTAAGAAGATGCAAGTTGTGGTAATGAATGTTTCATGTTAGTTTGTAATGACATGTATTTTTCCCCCCTTATTTCTATTGGTTTTAATTAACTGGTAACTGGAGAGAAAAGATACTTACCAAGGAACCAGTCAACTTCCTTGCCTCACTATTTGTAGTTCCACACAAGTCAAAACATAAAATGTTATTTGCATACAAGTGGAGAATGTTGTTCATCATCTACAAAACAAATATTAATCCATACACGTTTTATAGCATATTAAAAGTATTTAATGAAAAATAATGTTATCTATTAAAAAAAAAAGTAAATGTTAAAAGCATCTAGTCAACCTATTTTAGGACAACAATTTGTTATCAATTAATATTATAATTGAAAATTGAAAATAAATAACTAGCGAAGTTCATATCATTTATGATAAAAAAAATCTTCATCAAATACCAAACATTTGTCTTTTAATGTGTTGTAAGACGCCATTTAAACTTTTGCATAGGGAAAGTTTAGTTTTCTTTATGAACCAACAAATCCTCATACTCAAAGTCATTTTTTTTTTTTTCAATGTTATGCAGGAATAAGACTTTTTTTTAAACTCATTTGCTGTATCTATTTACCCCTCTCCCTAACATTTTTACTATTGAAACTACCGGTAACCTTTTTTCACTTTACTTCTGGAATAATCATCTTTTTAAATTTACTTTTTTACTAGACATTTTGAACCAAACCATTTTTAATTTTAAAGAAAATTTGACCATCCTCAAACAAAAAAAGATGAATGGATGGCATCTAAACTATTCATACATATTTATATGAATCACTGTACCTTTATATTTGTTTCATGTAATTTCCTCTTCATTTCAAAAGACGAAATGGAAGCCATTTGGTATGTCCCTACAGTCCACACACTCTGCACAAATGACTGACATAATGTTTGACTGAATTCCACTAATCTTTGTAAAATGACAACTATATCCAGAACTGAACCTGATACAGGTAGTACAGCTGTTTTCTTCACCTTTGAACTTGCATTGCTACAAGATGATATTGACCTTACAGCTGGTTCTGCTTTAGGTTTATGAGCAATTGGCTTAATAAGTTTTGGACTGGCAGTTTTTATGTTCCCAACATTTTCACTTTGATCTGAATCTGAATATGGTACCAGTGGTACAGTTTTAATAGGTCGTGGTTCCTCATGTACAACATTTTTTATCACAGTTTTTACAGGATCTTGATAAAGACTAGGTTGGTCATCAGTTTGAGCAATTTCAGACAATGGAGGGAAGCTGAATTCATCTGAATGATCCGAATGATCTGAATCAGTATGATCCATTTCAACGTCATCTTCATTGATGTCATTTTCAACGTCATCTGCTTTCTCTCTCTTTTCAGCATTGTGTGTGTTGTTATCATTTACAGAACTTTCATTGTCTATTCCGTTATCCTTTTCCACACATTCTATTTTTGTAACATCATCTATTTTGACGGTTGTTTCAAAGTTGTCTATTTTATTGTCATGTTCAACACTCTCTTTTCTACCATCACCTCTTTTGAAATCATTTTCAAAGTTGTCTTTTCTGATATAATGCTCAACACTCACAACTTTTTTAGCAGTATCTGCTTTATCACTATTTTCTATACTGCTTGATCTGTCAAGAATTTCAATTTCATGTCCTTTTTTAATTGGATTAATATCTTTCTCTTTCTTTTTATCCAATATAATAGTAATTTCTTTTTCTTCACTGTCATGTTCCCGTCTATAATCCTCCATGGGAGAAATCTCATACATTATCTTTTCAGCCAAAGTTCTTCTTCTCTCTTCATTCTTTTGATTTTCATCAGACTGTCTATTCTGATTGGTGTCAATTTGACGTGAAAGACTGAGCACTTTTCGAGGAACGTTCAGATAATGATCATAACTTTTACTAAGGTTATCTGGAAGTGAACTGCATGACCTAAGGGAACTGAATGTGACAGCCTCTGCTTCTTCTATCAAATGACCTTCAGTGTCCTCTGTTCCATCAAGTGATCTTGTCTCTGGGTTATATCTATGATTGAATGAGGTGGTTGTCTTTATTGATTCAGAAGTTTTTGGTTTGAAAGCTGATGTTTGGACATTTGATTGTGATATGTCACCAGGATGGCTCCACTGAAGTAAAAACATAGAACAGAGGTAGGTGAACAATTAACCATAGGTAAGAGTTAGGGGAAAGCCCCACAAATATAAATACTAAACCATTTTTTTACTTTTATCTATAATTGTTTGTTATAAATTTTAAATTTTGTATAAGTTATGTTTATACTTTTTGTCCTCCCAAAATACCTAAAATTCAATTAACTGAAAAATTCAAGATATGGTTTTAGCTACCTTAAAGTTAAATACTAACAGAGGTTAAAAATTGAATTATTCAATTAGAAAGTGTATTATGCACTATGAATTTAAAAGGTTGATTTTTTTTGTAAGCCACCTATATGTGACATTTAAGGCAAAAATCACCTTTAAAAGTTTATATTTTCATATCAGTTGTTCACAAAAATTAAATTCAATTTCCCATACTTCAATCTTTTTTCCTAAAATCATGATATATTATTCATTTAATCTCTTATTCTTATATGGCAAGAAATTAATGATCAAAATTAAAATAATTTGCTATGTTGCTAAAAATTGAGATAAAAACATATATTAATGTAATAGAATTAAATTTCAACTTACAAGTTTTATTAAAATATAAAGCATTATCACTTTAAAAACTATAATTATTTTAATTATACCTACAATATTACTGTAAACTGGCGTAGAGTTAGATGATACTAGTCCACTGAATGCACTGTTGATGGATGGTGTTATTGATTTTAAAGACATTGTTCTGTCTCTGGGACTGGATACAGAACTTAATGATACTTGGTATGTTGATCCAATATCATCAAAGCACTGGGTAGTAAACTGAAAAAGAGACCAACTATTGTCACAGAATTGAGGGCGAGGAGAAGGTCTCATTCAAAATTCAATAGAAATAAGGCACAAACTGACATTTAAAAGTTATCCACTCTTGAATTCCTGTGAGACCAGATTTAAATGTCATTCTTGAGCCGATACACATTATCTTTCCTAAATTATAAGAATAGACAAAATATCAATAAATCAAGTTTTTCAGTGTTGGTTATGATAATAAAAACCAGAAATCATCTGAATTTTCCAGTTTGCCTAGAATATAAAAAAGTTTACTTACACGATCTAATCCTACTGCTAGCAGTACACTTTGTTGTGTGAGTGTCTTCAATATACTTAGCCAGTGAAGCGACTGCTTGTAGAAAAATTCTCTCCATAGATAAGAGCTAAAATATAAAAATCCTTCATTTTCAATTCTTTTTTTCCACAAAATTATAGCATGTTATACACTTAAATAAGAGATAAAAGTATGAAAGATTAAATGTTTTGTTATTTTCTTTTTTAATCCTTTTTTTCATATTAAAAACAAAATAAAACATAAAACCTATAACAATATTATAGGCAATGCCTTTCATTAGTAATTTGATGAAATAAGCTGAACTACAATCCATATACTTATCTACTGATAGGCCTTGTCCCTATCTAAATATATTTAAAAAATATATTTACGTTATTTTTATCTCATTGATTTTCATGTTTTCATTTTCCATGTATGACTTTTTCCTTTTTGTTGACAATCCTAATGATATTATAACACAGTGTTTCCTAGAAATCTCATATAATTTAATTTTAGATGTAACGCGTCTTCTGATTGGCTGACATTATTTTGTTATGAGCCCATAGACATAATTTAGTCATGTGACCGTGACGTCATCAACGTTTTTGCATGGTTTTCTACGGTTTAAAATGGAATTTAGCATTAAATTATAAGAAATGACTGTAATATTTTTTCTGTCTATTCGAAATAACATAAAAATGTGGTGCACACTGTTAAATAACCCGCTACGCGCGTTATTCAGTGTGCACCAAATTTTTAATGTTATTTCTTCATAGACAGAAAAAATATTACAGTCATTCCTTAAATATAATTGAATTCAATCAAAACTGTTATTAAAGTAAAAAAACAATCAAAAAAGATGTCAAAAATATTCGGCAGCACCCAATGACTTTATATGGTAACCTTGGATGTCCAGATACATACTGGTTCAATGACTTTATATGGTTTAATTACCTTGGATGTCCAGATACATACTGGTTCAATGACTTTATATGGTTTAATTACCTTGGATGTCCAGATACATACTGGTTCAATGACTTTATATGGTTTAATTACCTTGGATGTCCAGATACATACTGGTTCAATGACTTTACATGGTTTAATTACCTTGGATGTCCAGATACATACTGGTTCAATGACTTTATATGGTAACCTTGGATGTCCAGATACATACTGGTTCAATGACTTTATATGGTTTAATTACCTTGGATGTCCAGATACATACTGGTTCAATGACTTTACATGGTTTAATTACTTTGGATGTCCAGATACATACTGGTTCAATGACTTTATATGGTAACCTTGGATGTCCAGATACATACTGGTTCAATGACTTTACATGGTTTAATTACCTTGGAGGTCCAGATACATACTGGTTCAATGACTTTATATGGTAACCTTGGATGTCCAGATACATACTGGTTCAATGACTTTATATGGTTTAATTACCTTGGATGTCCAGATACATACTGGTTCAATGACTTTACATGGTTTAATTACCTTGGATGTCCAGATACATACTGGTTCAATGACTTTATATGGTTTAATTACCTTGGATGTCCAGATACATACTGGTTCAATGACTTTATATGGTTTAATTACCTTGGATGTCCAGATACATACTGGTTCAATGACTTTATATGGTTTAATTACCTTGGATGTCCAGATACATACTGGTTCAATGACTTTATATGGTTTAATTACCTTGGATGTCCAGATACATACTGGTTCACTGACTTTATATGGTTTAATTACCTTGGATGTCCAGATACATACTGGTTCACTGACTTTATATGGTTTAATTACCTTGGATGTCCAGATACATACTGGTTCACTGACTTTATATGGTTTAATTACCTTGGATGTCCAGATACATACTGGTTCACTGACTTTATATGGTTTAATTACCTTGGATGTCCAGATACATACTGGTTCACTGACTTTATATGGTTTAATTACCTTGGATGTCCAGATACATACTGGTTCACTGACTTTATATGGTTTAATTACCTTGGATGTCCAGATACATACTGGTTCAATGACTTTATATGGTCTAATTACCTTGGATGTCCAGATACATACTGGTTCCAGTCATTGTCAAGGTCATGTAGTCTATACCCCAATCCTAACAGCTGTCTATCTATTGTCTTACTTGTCTGTAAAAAAAAAAAAATCCTTTGAATTTAGGGCTAACATAAGCAATAAAAATCCAAAACTTAATCTATTATCATTAAATACCATTTTTTTTTGTACATACTAATATTAGTGACTGAATATTGTCAGAAGTAGAATATCACATCGATCATGCTTGCAAAAGCAACAAATGAAGGGATATATTCTCCAATATACATGCAATAACTCATTTATTGTTCAGGAAAGCTTTATTGCTAAAAGATAACACAATGCCAATGGTTTTGAAGCAACACTGCTCTTCTTCAGAAATACGGATAATTGCAATCATTAACATTGAACTTTGTCCATTTAACTAATGAAAATACTATGGATTCATCTTTAAATTGTGGATTTTGTAAGAACATTTATAAATACAAAATTTTAACTTATCTACTTTTTATCATACTTGCTATAATTTATACAGCTTCAATGTTATAATGACCATTGTAGTTTAACCAATCTGTATGTGCCTGTCCCAAGTAATGAGCCTGTTATTTTGTGGTTGTCATTTGTTGTTGTATATCATACTTTTTCGTACATTTATTTGTATAGAAATCAGGTCCTATTTTCTTGTCTATTTTTTTTATTTCTGGGCCTTTTACAGCTGATTATGCAGTAAGGGTTTTGCTCATTGTTAAAGGCTGTACGGTGACCTATTGCTGTTGACTTCCATGTTATTTGGTCTCTGGTGGGAATGGTTTCATTGGCAATCATACCACATTTTCTTATCTTTATATTTTTAGAAAGTAGTAAGGCTAAGATTTGTAGGAGGAGTTGATATAAAAAAAAGTATGTTCAGATTCCTCCAATGAAAATGTCATTAAAACATTGGAGAAGTTTTGCCATTTTGAAACACAGAAAATCTGTGAGGTGTTTTTGCTTATATGTATAAAGATAAGAGGATTTGGTATGAGGTGTATTCATTTTTTCTAATTAAGAAATATAATGAACATTAAATGTTTTATGTGTACTCACCGGCTGAGCATCATAAACTTTGAAAAACTGTTGTAAGTCATCCATAAACAGTGTGTAAAGACTTTGTGCAGCTATTTCTGTCACATTACAATATCTGGTAAAAGACAACATTACAAAATATGCAAACAATTTTCATGACAACTTTAAATAAGAATAAGAAAGCAGTGTGCATTAGACAAATTTCAAAATATTCAGAGTTAGAAAAAAAAACACACTCACTGTACAATGTTCCACAAAGAGTGTAATTTGTAACAGGCAAAGGGCTAAGGAAGTTCTACATATAAGAGCAAGGACAAATCTGTAAGTTTTGAATCTAAATAATGTATCTGGGAAGGGGAGAATGTTTTGTGGGTATTTTTATTTTATGAGCTAGCATATGTTAAATCTAACTCAGCATTGTAGGTATACATCAGATATATTTTAAAAGCTAAATTTTACCTGCTAAATGTCCCTTGATAATATGTCCTGTAATGGCTAACTTCATCTCTAATTTTACCAATTACCATATTCAACTGTAGATGGAAAAAAATCACTTAATGCAGCTAGAAATATAAGCTTAATGTAAAAAAGTTTTAAATAACTTAACAATAAAATGTCAAAATCATTTTGAAAACACAAAGAATATTTTAACCTAAGAACATTGATGGCCTAAGCCTGATTTGGCTCATTTTTTTAAAATTTTTGTTTTTACAATGCTAGTGCTTTTAAATTTGTAATTGAGTTTGTTTTCAACCCGTTTTGTTTAGAGTGGCACAAAAGAGTCTTCTAGTATCTTGTTCACACTATGTCTTTTTAAACCAGGTTCGACACGAATTAGTTAATCCAGGTTAAATTTATGTAGTGTAAACACCTTAACCCGGGGTGAACCCAGATTAAAATTACCCCTCATTTGAGGTGGAGTTAATGTGGGGTAAACCCGGGTTAACTACCTCACTTCTAAATGTGAACGCAAAGTGAAGTTAATGTGAGGTTGTTGCTATAGTGACATTTGCTTAAATAAGTCTTCAATGTGACGTAGCTATTACGTGACGTCATATATATCGAATAACGTCAAATTTTGACAGATGTCCAGTAATCTTATTTTCTGGGTCACATAGAATATATAACCCATATTAAATACCGGGTAAGCAGGTAAAAGATGGATATAAGGTTTCTTTAATTTTTTTTATCAATGTTGATATTATTAATTTAAAAAGTTGCATAATGACAAACGATGAAACCTATAAGATTTCAGTCGCTTTTTGTGGGTGAAATGGGTGCAATTTGGATAAAATGAAGGAGTTCAAAAAAATTTCAGAATTTGAAAAAAAATACATCTGTGATGAAAAGGAAAATGTAAAAATGAGTTAAATATGTACAGTGCCTGTGGACAGATGCAGTTTACAAATTAGGCGCTTACATATCTATTTTTGTTGAGAGGTAAAATCCCAAACCAGGTTAATTTTTTATCAAATATGAACTGCGGTAATTAATTCGGGTTAGTTAACCCGGGTTCGACCCGGTGCAGATTTTGATAATGTGAACACAGTACAAGTCTACTAAACTGTTAACATGGTATCTTTGATATTTTTTTTATAACATTACCTACCAGTGATGGAGTAAGGTAGCCATTTCTATCCTGTTTCAAATCTGTTTTTGCAACAAGCTTCATTTTCTCATAAGATGGCAGGAAGGTTTCCTAAAATTAGAAAAAATATTTTTGTGATGAATTTTCTATTTTGTTTTCCCTCATATCAACAATAAGGCCCATCTAGATCTGTAAAGTATGAGTTTTCAATTGCTGCTACATTGTAATTCACTGAATTTCAATAAAACAAACAAACACAAATTATGTAGTATGAATGCAATGGAGCAAAGTTTTGCTTTGCATGAAGCAATAAAAAACCTCTAATTTATAAATATGATATATCAGTACGAAAAACTCAACCCACTAAAGTGGAAAAATATCATATCACACTTTCTTACACATGTTATAAAGAAGAAGTTGTGAAATTGATATTTAAACAAGCAATTTAAGCCTTCTTTTTCCATATGTAAAAAATGTGTTCTTTATATATATTTTCTTCAAATCACAATTTGAAATTCAGAGGAAAAGGAACAAAATTTGACTTCATAAATTGACCAGTGATGAAATGAGATCAGACACACATTGATTATAAAAAAAAAAATAAGCAACTAGTCTGGAACAGTTTCAATTGGAAGAATTAGATAAATGTTAATACTTACTTTAATATGAAATGGTAGTACTTTACTCTGAAGGTTATACAACTTAAAATCTTAAATGTACACCAAGTGAAAATAATTACAGTTGTCTTTTTTATTTTTTTTCTTCTTTTTTTTTAAATTTCATTGTCTGTATGATGTTTTAACGACCTTGAGTAGTTATACAGCCCTAGGACAGTCGGATTGTCTGTATGAGAAGATTAAATTACCTTTATACATTGTACAATGAGATCATCAAGCATTTCAACTTTTGGAATTTTCAAATGAACTTGTGCCTCCAAGGTTTTATCCATCAGACTTACCAGCACATCTAAAATGTAATGTTGATATATTGAATAAATCTGTTATTGAAAAATCATTTACTAAGCAAACAACGAATTATTTGAATCTGGAATAATTTTGAATTCTGGAAAATTGATTGAAATGTATGATGCAAACTAACCTAACTAAATAGGGTTAGCCATGCACACATGGCTAAGGTTAATTTTACTTTCACTATCATTATAGTATGAACAAACTAACAGCCCTTAGTCATGCGCACATGGCTAACCCTATTTAGTTGGGTTAGTTTTCATCATAAATTATTCTAGATTCAAATAATTCCTTGTTAGCAGTACTTATATCATGGGGAAATCAAAATCATGACAACACACACACACAGACAGATGAACACATATACTAACAAGAAGATACCATGTGTCTGATTATTTCTTGCAGGTATATATTCAAAGGAAAATTTCACTGTAAAAAGTATTTGAAACAGATATCATGGGAAACTGTCAGTACTGCTTGTCGTTAAATTGAAAATGAATCTGATAAAAATTACATTTTTTTAGAATTTAACCGAAGACCATCACTTATTTTACAAGAGGATGGAGACATACTGATATTGCTCACTTTATTTGCAATGCAGGAAAATTATTAGAAAAGTGAAAATTGTGTTGGTGGAATTCATTTAATAAATTTAGAGATTTATAAAAATAAATTACTGTTGACTCATTTATTTTCATGGATACCAATTTTTCGTGGATTGAGGTAATCTTACATGTTCGTGGATATTTAATTTCGTTGTTTTGCCATCTGCATACAAGCATATACAAAATTTGGTTCACCTGTACCCATGAAGTCCAAGAAAATTGGTATCCAACGAATAATACTGAATCCACAAAGAAGAGTAGTTTGAATAATTTCATATTAAGGTATGGTGGGGAAAAATGAACATTAATAAAGCACTATTGCTGAAAATTGCATTAACAGCAGGTTTTAGAAAGAAATGTGCTTTTCCAGTATGAGGATAAAATGAGTTCACATTACATAATATGGGTTTCTTAATTTGCACAATTTTATCTAAACTGCAGTTTATATCTTATCGAAATAATGTTGCCTGTTATCAACATGTTTCAAAAAAACAAAAAATTGCAAATAAAAAATTCTTCTAGTAAATGTTACCAACAATCCTTGTAAGACATAAAATCTAGACCAACAGCTTTAAAGTGTCAACAAAAATAGTCTAAAAATGTTGTTTTGGGGCATTTTGTAAGTTGAAACAGAGGTTATATGACATTGAAGATTAAATGTTGCTGTACGTGTGCCTTTTGATCAATTTTTAAAATATTTTTCAACACAGGGCATTGAAAATGTACTTTTTCAATGTAAACAAATTAAAAAAACTTATTTTATTGAAATGTGGATTCATATTAGTATTGTATCAATACCCAATTACCTAATCAAAATGTTTTAAAAAAAAAAGCCTGCACATCAACACACCTAGGTAAATGACATACATTCTTAAATGAAATGCTCCAATAATATACCAATTTCTTTCAGTTTGTATATTGTGTGCACATACATGAGAACCATAGGGAACTCTATTTCAGTATGAATACATTTAGTAACAGTAGCTAACCTGTCGTGTTGTTAGGGAGGCCAGTGCTTTAGTTAGTAAAGATTTAGAACAAGTTCTAATCTTTCCAAAAAACCCTAATAGGAATAGGTTTTTCTTGATGGAAACCAGCACTTCTCACTATGTTGATAAATAGGTCTAATTCATATATAGAATTTCAGTCATTTCAGGATGTAAGAAATAACTACATTGCTATACTACTAATCAGTAAAGTAATATTTTAATACAACATAATACTAACCAATACCATTTGAAGGCTTATTATCAGGGAAAACACTCTTCATGTTAGATAAGGTAGTCAGTGCTTTGCTTTGTAACTTCTTGATACTGTCACATAGAATTTCCAACTGAAAAGATATGTAACTTTTAATTCATGTAAGTTTTTGTATAAAAAATCATTCTCACTTATAATCACTCATAAAAATTTGTAAGGATTGCCTACTTTAAGAAGCTTTAAATGTTTTTGGAACTGCAGATTGTATGTAATGATAAAGGTAGAAAAACTAAGTCCATATATAAGTAGCATAACGAAAAACAGGAAATATTTTTTAAAAATGTCCTTCTAGATACTAGCATTTGATCATAGACAAGCTTCTAACCAAGTTTGGTAGAAATCCAGGATAGTTAAGTATTTTTTTAAATTTTAAAAACTTTAACCACAGAGTGAATGTAATATTGACAGCCAGAAAAAACTAAGTCCATTTATAAGTAAAATACAGATAAACAGGAAATTTTTTTTTACAAAATCTTCTTATGATCATAAACAAGCTTCTGTCCAAGTTTGGTAGAAATCCAGGCTAGTTTCAGAAAGTTATTAAAATTTCAAAAACTTTAACCACAGAGTCAATATTTGGGGATGCAGACACCGGAGACACTGCTGATGGAATGTAGGATTTCTATGTCTTACTTTTTCAACACAAATGTATAAAAGAAAAGAAACAAAAATATTCTGTTAAAAATTATTTTTGTTTTTATGGTGACAACAAGAACATTGCACTATTTCAACTTTACTCAAGCTGCCTTTAAAAAATAAAACATCAATAGTAATAAATATATTCATAGAACTAGATAATAGCCAATCTTTTTTATGAGGCAATCAGATTAATATGAAAATAAATACTGTACATACACAATTAATAAATTAACAGGTTTGACAGTGCCTATACTATGCCTCAAGTTGCCCCTTGATCTATAATTTCATTGTGAAAAGTATTTATCAGTAACTTTTATAAACAAAAGAATCTTCAAAAATTATTCTTAACTGTATTTTCAGCATCTTAATGCTCTAAACCAACAGTATTTATGAGAAAAAATAACTAATTTGATTCACTTCTCCCACAAATAACATATCCAATTTGACCGCAGTGGCAATCACAATATCAAAAGGATATGAAATGGAATAACAACATATTTAGTATATAATTACTAATGATTCTGATTTATATTCAGATTATGATCGATTTTTATTACACTTATTATTGTCTACTGTGGTTTGGGGAAAATATGTCAAACCTTTAAAACATCTGTTACTAGTGTTTTGCAGTCTGTTACCAACTTAGAACAAGGAAACATAAATCAATAATTGATTACATAAACATCTTTATATACTTCTTTGTTTTTTTCTTCAATTGATTTTATATAGAGAAAGAAGATGAATTGAAGTTAATTATGTCTGATTTATATGGCTTTTTGTATATTTTCTTTTATTCTATTGTTCTATTATTGTGTCTACATTATGGATAATATTTTATCATCTTAATTTCACAGTTAATACATTTTAAAAAGAAGTAATGGTGAACATGCAATGGATAACCATAATTTAAGACAGAAAAAAATAAATTGACTAATTTTTTTGACATTCACAGAGCTAACATTCTAACTCTCTAAAATGAATGCCCTTAAACAGTTTGTGCTATTTTCTGAACCCAATTTCTGTTTAACGACTTTTATTTCTTCAAACATCTTTGGCTTTGCAAGCTTAAATTTAGCATTCTTTATGAAACTTATCTAAAAAGAAAAAATTGAACTAAGTATAATGGGTTTGCTTGATTTTGATACATGTACATGCAGTATTTTCTTGGTACATGTAGTAGAAAACATACAGTTTGATTTTTGTATGTAATATCTTTACAATTTTATATAATCCTTGTTTTCAAAATTCCAATAGGGAACATACTATATATTAGCTTATATGACACAATGTGACACATTGTCTAAATATACTTTCTTGTACCAAAATACCCAATAATTGTAACACATTTTTGTATAAATCTACTATTTGTTCCAAAATACCCAATAAATGTAACACATTTTTATCTAAATCTCCTTTCATGTACCAAAAAAACAAACAATAAATGGTTCTTACCTCTTTCCTGACCATGTCTTCACGGTTTGGTAGAATTTCTAAAACGAAAATCACTCCAAATATACAATGCTGAATCAACCAGACAGAAGGATCAAAGTTTGAGACCAAGTATCTTAGGTAGACTACTCTTCTGTACAACTCTCCCTGTAAAATTGACCATGAAAAGTAATCCAAGTATTTATTCATTCAGTGTATAAAGTTGAGAATGGAAATGGGGAATTAGTCAAAGAGACAACAACTCGACCAAAGCGCAGACAACAGCCGAAAAGTAAAGCTATTTAAATTGATATTTTATAGTGTGACTATGTTATGATGTTACACTATTGTTTCAGGTAAGGGTGAAGGTTGGTACCAATTAAAACAATTAAATCCACTGCATTTGTTTGCACCTGTCCTAAATTAGGAACCTGATGTTCAGTGGTTGTCGTTGTTGATGTGGTTTATAAGATTTTTTTTATATATATAAGACCGTTGGTTTTTCTGTTTGTATGGTTTTACACCAGTCAATTTTGGGGCCCTTTACAGCTTTATGTTTAGTGTGAGCCAAGGCTCCTTATTGAAGACCTTACTTTGACCTATAATGGTTTTCTTTTACAAATTGTGATTTGATGGAGAGATTTCTCATTTGCATTCATACCACATCTTCTCATATCTATTCTTCTGTACAACTCTCCCTATACAAATTTGGTCATTTTTTAACAAACACATAATAATGTTTGAACTTAAAATTGGTTTATTATGATTTTATCTAAATTTCTAAGGATGTCTATGATCCCTTCTATTTCAACTTTACTTAAAAATTATAAATTAATATATAAAAGTACACAATATGTACAATATTATAAGCAATTCTAATATGACTTGCTTCTTTTGCTTTGTGAACAAACCCGTGCTCTAAATCCAATAAATTTTGTTTGCACATGCGTATATTGACTACTGCAGAATAATGAATTTTATGAAATTGGCATGCATTTAATATATTTCATTAACTTAAAACACTTCCAAACTCTTAAATGATGCACATGTTGTTACTAATTCATTTATCATGACTGTAAGGTGTTGCATTCCGAAACTGACATATTTGACCTAGATACGACAACCGTTCATTTTGGGTGTTCAAACTCCCTCTTAAAAATTACAGTGTCAGTCGTTTGCTTCTTTGCAAACAAAAATGGGAGGTTCATGGAAGAGCCTACACAAACGATCTATACTTATGTACATCGGACATAAAATTACATTAATTGTCCTAATCAGAAATGAAATAATTGATGCAAGCTATACTTTATTGGTTGTTTTAACATACGTAGGCATTATATTCATGTAATTTTAGCCCTCACTATCGCTCGGGCAAAAATAATCACGAATATAATGCCTACCCATGTTAAAACAACCAATAAAGTATAGCTTTCATCAATTACTTCTTAATTTGTTACAATTTATCTTAATAAGTATTCAACATGCACTTGACAAAATTTGTAAAAATGTATTTCATAATTGGCACTTTTTTACAGAAAAAGACAGAGTTGAGTAAACATCTTTTTATACTTCAGCTATTATTCAAAGGCAGTATTAACATGTCTTTATATGGTCATTTGCATAGGGAAGGAAAAGTTCATTTAAATAAAATCTAACACAAATGGTAGACTTATGATAAGATCGTTGTTTAATTGGCATTACCAAGATACTGTATGCTGTTAAATGAATTGTAAATTACATAAATTAATTTTTTACCCATTTTTTTCTTTATTTTAAAAATGACTGTATTCAAGTAACAGAACCATATCTCTTTTGATCTGGTAAGAAATTATCATTTAATAACTATTTGAGAAAATGTGAGATTAATAATTGCAAATTCAGGAAAATCTGCATACAGATATATGTATCTGATATCAAAATGTGAGTTCTTATTATTGTGATACTCACTCATTTTCATCAATAAAATCCTCATAATAATTTCTGAAATTTTAGTACCTTATTCTAACATGACGTCCTTCAAACGCTTTGAGTACACACCCGTGGTAAAACATGAATATATTGCCAGTGCTGTTCCGATTGTACTCCCACGTCATATGCTTTTTTATGAATGAGATACCCGACGTCATAGAACAATGACGTTAGAATGTAAGCATTTTACGGGAAAATACAATTATATAATACTTACTACTCCATATCGTAATCCAAATTCTTTCAAAAGTCTCATCGATGCTGATGACAATAGTGTGGTTTGTGTATTGTCAGCTTGTCTATAGGCTGATTCATACCTAAAATAGGAACAGGTTTCACATATACAAACAATATGTATCAAAGCTTAAAATCTAGCAAATGCAATTTAAGTCAAATTTTCTTTGATTTTAAAGTCTACATACCTTCAAACATTTTTTTTTCTTTTATATCAAATTTCTATATATATCAAAATAACTTAAAATTAACAAAATCCAATGTAAAAGATGCCACCTATATATCCTTTCTACCATTATTTGTGAGTGAAGGTTCACTTTTCAAATTACCTATGCAAATGTCAAAACAGATAAAATATCCATTCTTAAAAAGCATATTCGTTTCAAATAAGATGTGAATATTTCAAAATTATTTACTTATAATTATATTACATATATGTGTTTCATAAGAAACCATACATTTGATCGGCTGACACCAATCAATATGCATTTAAAATTAGATTCATTTTCAGGTGAAAAAAAATGAACATTCTAGACAGCACTTGCTTTCCAAGACAATGTAAGGCAAAACAAACGATAAATTTGATGAAGCAAGTAATTTCATGGTTGTAGCTCAAAAAATATAATTGTATGAATTGAAAGTTTCTTTTTGTAATTTTATAGAGTTGTAAAATGCTTTTACACCCCTTTCAAACAACAAAGAGAAGTATTCAATTCTTAACTTAATTGATTAATTACGCAGTCACATCTCATTATTGTGGGTGAACAATATTACATTTGTACAACTAATTTTGGAACAGGGGGGGGGGGGGAAAAGAATTTGTTCACAAGAGAACAAAACAAGAATTAATCATATATGAGTTAATGTGGATCTAATATCATGTTTTAACTGCTAAAATATTTTAAAGAAAAATATGCATTATTTTTTTTAGCTCTTCCAGTTCCAAGAGTAAGATTTAGGGAAATTTATAAAATATCCTAAAAAAAGATATTTACAGCAAATGATAAACTGAAGATTTCAAAATGACTTTCTTTTATTAGGTCTTTTTTCATTTCTCCAGACTAAGGTTAAAACCAACATTTGTTTGATGAAATTTATCATTATTATACAATTCTAAAAAGAAAAATTTGCTGACCTCAATAATTTCTCCATGAGTTCTACATAATCATCATGAACAGTCTGCAGAAACTGTATATGGTTGTTACGTTTATGTGGATGGGCAACATGCCAGAATTTTCTCATCAGTTCTGCAATGTGAATGAATTCTTTCCTCTGCCATCTGTCATAACCAAACTGTGTCTATATATAGAATATAAAATACTAGTATAACAATTTTTCACAAAAAAAGTTGCAGAGGTTAATGAATTTCTATAATAAAATAAACATTACTGTAAATAAACTATTTTCACATCTGAAATCACAGACAGTGAATAACATATACCTGATATGGGATAATAAGAGAAACTAAAGGCCAAACTCTTTCTACAATGGTATAATTGAATTGTATCAAAGTTTAACAGTTATATTTATCGTATATAAGACTCCAAAATTGGGCCCCAACATATCTTTGCAATTGAAATAGAATGTACATGAATTCAGTTTTCATATAATGATAAGTCACTAAACATCAATATGAAACAAGAACCTACAGTTATGCTTCACACTAAAATGGGCGCAACAAAAAAGAAAGTTTCAAAGGTTTAGTAAATGCTCATCTATACAAACAAACCTATTCAGAAATCTTTACATAGGAACATTTAAAAGTTACAAAAGCATGAACAAGGGGTATTCTTTCCATATTTAAAACCAAAAAGGGCATATTGAACATTCCTTACTTTTATCAATATTTTTTTAAAGGCACATAAGCAGGAAAAAGGGAGGAAGGGTTTTGAATTTAAAGTAAATGGATGCTTAAGGGCATACGATACAGTTTCATCAACCTGTATTTACAAGTTGATGAAAATTTGCATATAGGCTATTTTTTACCTGATTAAATCAAATATGTTATAAAAAATATACCTTCATGTGCTACTTTTTGAGTAAAATGAAGTCGAAATTTTGTATATTTGCTCAAAATTCAGATTTGTGTCTGTATTTTCTTTTTCGAAAGAAAGACATAACTTTCTTGTTTTAAAAGATAAACACAAATGGTTTTTTGTTGAATAATCGATAATTTCTGTATTTTATAAGTATCATTAAAAATTATGCAATTTTTATTCCGAAATAACTCTATATTTATCAAATGTTCATGAATAGAGGAACAAACGTCATTTTTTGCTGCATGTTTATCAAAATTAAAAAAAATTCCTCTATTTACAGTTTTATAAAATTTGGGTCACATAATCTCCTTGCAAAATAAAACAAATTGCCGTTTTAAAAAATAGGGGTCCATGCACTCGTTTTCAAATTAAATCAGTTTGAATGATAAAAATCAGTCGAAAAATGCATCTTTTCCCGATATGTCATAGTTTGACGTCGCGAAAATAACATTTTACGTTAGCAACCTCATTACCTCCCCTGTAACTGTATCGTATGCCCTTAAGGGACAGAAACCATCAATGATAAACCATAGACACTTCTTCTTTATATAAAAAAAAACTGTTTTAAGCCAGAAAACATGCACTGCAGCCGTGCAAACATTTAAGTAACAGAAGAACTACTGAGGAGACTGTTCTGAACATTCAGTCTGGATGAACTAAAGTTCTAGCATTCTAATGGCTTACCTATCTTAACATTTGGCGATAATTACACATGTCATCAGAAAAGGATCACTCTAATGTCAAATATTAAAATTAAAATAAAAAAAACAGCATTTAATATAAGATCTAATATGGATTGCTTTTGTTTTCAAGTGAAGTTAACTGTACTATAAGTTTATAACATACCATAAAGTGTTTTGGTGTGTAATATGGATGGCTATTGTTTTCAAGTGAAGCTAACTGTCCAACCAATTCTTCTGCCAAAATCTAAAAGATTAAAAAAAGTAAATGAAAATCTTTTTTTTAATTTATTTATTCAGGGCCTTTTTAGGCTAAGTTTTTCATTTTTGTTAACATTTCATTCTGACAACCTTTGTCTCCAAATTGACTAAATTCCTATCAATACTTTTGCATTGACAATAAAATTGAGAAAGGAAATGGGGAATAAGTCAAAGTGACAACAACCCGGCCATAGAGCAGAAAACAGCCGAATGCCACCAATGGTTCTTCAATGTAGCGTGAAACTCCAGCACATGTAGGCGTCCTTCAGCTGGCCCTTAAAGAATATGTATACTAGACTAGTACAATGATAATGGACGTCATACTAAACTCCGAATTATACACAAGTAACTAAAATTAAAAATCATACAAGACTAACAAAGGCCAGAGGCTCCTGACTTGGGACAAGCGCAAAATTGCGGCGGGGTTAAACATGTTTATGAGATCTAAACCCTCCCCCTATACCTCTAGCAAATGTAGAAAAGTAAACGCATACCAATACGCACATTAAAATTCAGTTCAAGAAAAGTCTGAGTCCGATGTCAGAAGATGTAACAAAAGAAAATAAATATAATGACAATAATACATAAATAACAACAGACTACTAGCAGTAATTGACAAACTTGTATGTGAATGACTTCAACTATTAAGAATTGAATGCTTCTTTTTGTAACTTTATTGGGGTGTAAAAGCGTTGACCGAAGAACATTTTGTATGAAGCGTGGAAGCACTTCATTCTAAAAATGTGCGCACGGTCAACGCTTTTACAACCCTATGAAGTTACAAAAAGAAGCATTCAATACTTATAATTACATTTTTTAGCTAGGATCATGAAAACACGATTTGTATCAAGTTTTTATTTAATTTACCTGTGCACTTTATTGTGGGTCCTTGTGTCATCATGAATGATAAATTTTATTGTGTAATGCAATTGACTAAGGAATAACACGAGATAGCAGTGTAGCCACTCAGAATAACGTATTATAATGAAACATACATCTAATGTAATTATTAACCCATGAACTTTTCAAACTGCTGGACTAATAAAATATTCCATATTAACTTTGCAATTAACATTACAAAAATTCCAGAGATCTTTAATGTTCATTGTATTTGTGGTTTTTGACTCAGTGCTGTGTACCCAAGAATACCCAAATCTCCTTTATTCAAAGTGAAAGCAGTAATAAAACTCCTAAGCACTCACTCTGTTTGGTTCAGCATCTCTCTTGCCATAGGAATTCCTTATATAGACTTCATACTGGTAAAAAGTATTGGGACTTAACCTGAATACCCGCCTCAACAATTCAAAGAGGGTTTCTGCAGGAACAATTGATGTCTCATCTTCTACATCATCACCAGATTGTGTTCTCATTATCTGTGACTTTAAATCTTTGAACTGTATCCTGTCAAATATATATGTTAAAGTTTCAATTTTGATACTCTATAATTTTAACATAGAATTATATCCGACTTTTAATGTCAAAAATAAAGATATCTAATGTACAATTTTACACATATTTACTCTATGCTGTACAATTGTCTTAGTTACATAAAAAAAACCTGTAAAACTTTTTGTTTTGTTTTTTCTAGCTATTTTACAATATAAACATTTGTATATATATTGAATGCATATGCAGTAATCTAACAGAAGCTTAATGACTTTTGACCAAAAATATGTTACCTTTTATCGACATTTGGCAGGAAAACTGATAATTCTAGTCAATTAGGATTGGAGCACAACGTTCACAAGCCACATACTGGATTTGAATCACAACCTCAGTCTAGTGTTACAGGCTAGTGAGACAGTATTTTAGCAACTTAAAACATTTGGCCACCAAGGACTTTCATAGATGGAATTTTAATAAAAAGCAAATGTGTCCATAGGGGCATAAAAACATTTTTCAATACTGAATTTAACTTCATCTTTCAGTTATAGAATTGCTATTTGAAACAGACCGTCAGATTGTTCTTTTTTTTAGTCATTTGGGGTGCTTTTTTTTGGTCTTTACCAGATAGTTTGAACATTTACTTTTAACATTATGATCTAGAAAAAAATTTCCATATCTCTACACATTACTTTAAATCAGTTGATTAAGACTTACCTAATGTTTCCTTGACCTGTTGGAGTAAGAGGGGGTGTCTGTGGAGATGGAGGGTCAGGTGCACCCAAGACAGGATATGAGGCACACATGTAGGCATATCTAAACACTCTAAATTCCTAAAAATAGAAAACTTCAGTAAAGTGACATAACTCTTGTGAAATTTTGAAAGCATTTGGTATAGATATCTTGTTAAACAATTATTCTATGTTTGATAGTCATTATCTATCCTTTGTTCAAAAAGATAGTTTTGATCTTTACAAGGGATGAAATCAATTTTATAATCAATTATAACATTTCAAAATGTTATATATAATGTTTTCCATTTGCCACTTTAAAATCTAAGACTATGGGTATTTTTATTGTTTGTAGCCCAAAATATAAGTTACGTCACATCATTGAAATTCCATTGTTAAGGATGTGAAATATATAGACTGAACTTAAATTTGCCAGACTGTAATTGGCATATCCAGATGGATCTTGGTGCTTAATAGTATGACGCTATTACTTGAAGTTGCTGAGAAATTGATGTTATATCACTGAGGTAAACCAGCTACAAGCACATTTAGAGTAGAGGTATAATTATGAAGCAGATATCTTTTCATACTCAATATTTCCAGGAAATCTGTCAATGCAGCAGAAAATTGTCAGTTTTATAAAATCATTTTTATCTAAGGACGGTAATCATATCAGAATTAAGACAACATAAATAGGAAAATTACGAGATTTAAACCTAATTTTGATGGCAGAGTGGTTTCAGTGGCATTTTTGTTATTGTTGTAATCATTGTAAACAAGCACAAAGAGGTTGACATCACTAACATAGGCCCTTTATAATTAGTGTGCCTTATTTTATTTTTTGACAGAGGCAAATATAATACTCAAACCTTTTCATCTAGTTCAGACACCAGCTGCGAGTTGTCAATGAGGGTTTTAGACATTGCACCTAAAAAAAAATGATGTATATTCAAAGATATTGCATTATTTTCTCCCTTTCACTGTATTTTAATGCATAAAATTTCAATAAAAATAAAATGAAATCATAACATTAAATAAGTGTTGTATGTCTTTTGGTTATCATATGTTCAGCTACTGTGGATTCATTATTATTTGTTGTATACCAATTTTTGTGGGTTTCGGGGGTTTCAAATGGTCAAAGAATTACAAATTTTGTATTGCTTTGTTTACACAGATTGACAAAACCTCGAAATTAAATCTCAACAAAAAAGCTTTCCTCAATCTATGAAAATTGATATCCAAGAAAATAAATGAATCCACAGTATAGTGTATAGAATTACTGACTTGATGTAGATGAGAAGAGAAGCTACTGTTCCACTGTTTATATTGTAACATATTTTATAAGAGCTTACTCTGCTTATTATCCTTGCTACACATGATTTCATTTGCTTATAATACCTGTGATAGTTATATGTGTTGAGAATACTGAGGGAGTTATGACATCGTGTTTACCTATTGTATCTAGGGTTGATGTCAATGTGGTACGAAGCCTTAGCACTCAGAATATATATGATGTTAACGTTAATCTGTATGGTTGTTTTTTTCTATATTACAATAGTTGATTTAGCCCCGACAATATGAATGTCAGATCTTGTTACTGGGGAGGGGAGCTGTGTGGGTTCTTTGATTTTGCATATTTTGCTACTTGATAATTGTTTAAATTTTACATTTTCAAACACTAAAAAAAAAATGAATCAATGAACACTTTAATTTTGTTTGATATCATTCTATGGTTTTCACACTTTAATTGGTACTCCTCTGTAAATCTATTTGTAGTTGTAAAAGGGGAAACTGTTTCAGGTGTCAATTTTAAATAAAAAAATGTGTTTTTGGTATTTCATATTTTAAGATTATTGACAAAATTGTCTTATTGATGTCTACCACCCCTCTTTTTTTTGTAAATAAATTGATTAATTTACTAACCTTCTTCAATCCCATTATCTCTGCCATCATTTCTAACCTAAAAGGAATTACAAATTTCTTCATCATACAATGTATAATCTTATAACCATATAAAAGAATGCATGATACTGATTTGACATTGTTTTAAAACAAGAGTGCACACACTGAAATGTCTCGCCTTCTTTACTAATCATTGATATTATGTTGATAGTCCTAAGTATAAAGCTTTATTACAACTGTCACATAAACTTAACATTAACCAAGATAGCTAAACAAAGACCAATGAACCATGAAAATGAGGTCAAGGTCAGATGAACCATGCCAGGCAGACATGTACAGCTAACAAAGATTCCATACAACAAATATAGTTGACCTATTACTTATAGTTTAAGAAAAATAGACCAAAACACAAAAACTTAACACTGTGCAATGAACCGTGCAATTGAGGTCATGGTCAAATAAATCTGTGGAACTGACATATAGATCATAATATATTTCATACACCAAATATAGTTGACCTTTGGCATATAATATTAAATGAAAAGACCAAAACTTAAAAACTTAACTTTGACCACTGAACCATGAAAATGAGGTCAAGGTCAAATGGCATCTGCCCACTAGACATGTACACCTTACAATCATTCAATACAACAAATATAGTAGACCTATTGCATAAAGTATGAGAAAAACAGACCAAAACACAAAAACTTAACTATAACCACTGAACCATGAAAATGAGGTCAAGATCAGATGACACCTGCCAGTTGGACATGTACACCTTCCAGTCCTTCCATACACTAAATATATTAGCCCTATTGCTTATAGTATCTGAGATATGGACTTGATCACCAAAACTTAACCTTGTTCACTGATCCATGAAATGAGGTCGAGGTCAAGTAAAAACTGTCTGACGGGCATGAGGACCTTGCAAGGTACGCACATACAAAATATGGTTATCCTATTACTTATAATAAGAGAGAATTCAACATTACAAAAATTCTGAACTTTTTTTTCAAGTGGTCACTGAACCATGAAAATGAGGTCAAGGACATTGGACATGTGACTGACGGAAACTTCGTAACATGAGGCATCTATATACAAAGTATGAAGCATCCAGATCTTTCACCTTCTAAAATATAAACCTT
Organism: Mytilus edulis; assembly: GCA_019925275.1. NCBI lineage: Eukaryota > Metazoa > Mollusca > Bivalvia > Mytilida > Mytilidae > Mytilus > Mytilus edulis. Next base: position 56,047,062 of record CM034355.1, read on the forward strand.
TTAAGAAGTTAGCTAACGCCACCGCCGCCGGATCACTATCCCTATGTCGACAAAAATGCATATAATAACTAATTTATTCTAAGATTTTATTGATGTTAATTTTAGATTCCCTTTAATATCCTCAGGGTTTTGACAACTTAAATTCACTTACTAATATAAATCTAAAATTAACAAAGAAATTGTAAAAACAACATCAGAAGAGGTAAAATTCATGCCAGTATATTAAGTACAATTTTTAAATAATTCTGTTAGTCTAAGAACTTATTCCATTAAGGGTACATCAGCAGAAACAAAACACAAACTAGATGAGTAATATCATCATTCATGTGACCATATATAAATAAGAAGTGATTGCCAATGAGACAACTCTCCACAAGAGACCAAATGACACAAAAATTTAAAACTATAGGTCACCGTACGGCTTCAACAATGAGCAAAGCCCATACTGCATGTTCGGCTATTAAAAACATCGAAATGACAATGTGAAACAATTCAAACGAGAACCTAACATCCTAATTTATGTACAAAAAATGAAGAAAAACAAACACATGTATGAAACACATAAACATGCTTTTTTTTAGAGGAAAGGTGTAAGATTATCAAAGAAACCCTTTACCCTACAACCCAGGTTTCTAAACATCACTCTGAGAGTATAAATAAAATATCTTACCACTCTGAAATTACTAAAGGTTGTTTTGCAGACGGCCAAACTCATGCAACATTTTCTTTTACTGTAAAGAAAACAATATATTCATGATCTGTCTGTAAACAAAAGTGTATATCTTTGTGTATATAAATATAAATAGGTAATCCAAATAAAAATATAAATGTTCTCTCATCCAACTGTTTCCAAAAACTGCACACAAAACAACATTTTAAAACCACATGCATTTGTACATAACCAAAGGTCAATATGATTACCGGTATTTGTTTTTTGTCATGGATATCAACCTTTGGCTAGAATGTTATTTTTGAGAAAGAAAAAAGCAGGACAGGAGTTTTGAGTAAAAATAAGGCAAGATGAGCAACTTGGCACCACAAAAGGCAGGATTATAAACCAAAAAAAAAAAAGAAAAAGAAGACAGGTCGATAAGAGTGAAATACAAAAAGGCAGGACAAAGATTATAACTAAAATCAAATGTAAGATTTTTTTTTCATCCTAGCATCCTAACGGGATGGATTGTGCTTGATTTTCATATGATGGCTGAACAACCATAATTTATTTAACATACTTATAGAAAGTATTTCTTTATACAATTTTAGCTTTTACATTTGACTTTACGAGTCTATATATATATATATATTCTTTTATATGTTATCTCATCCGAAATTTTGAATTTTATGCATTTTTAATGCATTTTTTATTTTTATGTATACTATTTTTTTTAACTTCTCTGTAACCTTTGTACTTGCATGGTTTTATGAGAATAAACTATCTATCTATCTGAAAGTGCTAAAAGTCCTTTAATTTATGTATCATTGTTAACTTGCTTAGTTTCTGTTGTTACCTATTCTGACATAGGACTTTGACTTCTTTTAAACTAAGTTTTACTGTGCATATATATTGCAATGAGTTTCATTATTCTACATTAGCTAGAGGTATAGGGGGAGAGTTGAGATTTCACAAAACATGTTTAACACCTCCGCATATTTGCACCTGTCCCAAGTCAGGAGCCTCTGGTCTTGTATATTTTTTTATTCTAGTTCATTTATATGTTTTTGAGTTTAGAATGAAGTCCATTTCACTGAACTAGTACACATTTTTAATTATGGGCCAGCTGAAGCTCACCAGGGTTGTTATTTTTGCAATTTCTGTGCATAGTGCATTGATGATAAATGAAACACTAAATATTTATTTTTTTCATTTGGTCATAATGTTGTCTGTCCTTTTCTAATTGTGTTTTTTTCCCAACTTTACTCATTATTAAAATCACTTACTTCAGATTACTAAAGTGGTCATGTATCTTCCTCAGACATTTACATTCCCTGAAAAAAATGATAAAATTTCATATTTTGTCATGTTAAATGAAATTCTTAGGGATTGCTATTGTCAGTGTGCAAGGGTTATGTTGACTGCAAAAATCAAGTTAAATAATCAGTAAAATACATGTTTTTTTTTAAATGAAACTAGTTTCTTCTAATGCTTTTTCTTTATCTTGAAGATAAGATTATGTCCAAGTTTCACAACAATCCATTAAAGTTAACTAATTGTTCAAGTCATGAAAATTTAATCCCAGACAGTCTGTTGATAATAATGTTATATATATGTTGTAAAATACAGAAAAAAAGGATGAAAGAATTTGTTTATCAAATGTTTGCTTCAGATGATATTATCTCTATATCAAAATGTCTTCTGTTTAAGTTTCATAAAAATCAATGAAGGTTTAAAAAAATAAGTAAAGTGTAACGATCTTCAACTTCTAAAAAGTTGCATGCAAGCTCTAAGATAATAAGTTAAAGTTAATTACCCCCATAATTATTTAAAACAACAAAATCATTTCTTAAAAATAACTTCAAATATTTAATATGTTAACAGTATTTCAATATTATGTTTAATTCCAATAAATAACAATGTAATTTTAAACTACAGACGATTTGGATATAATGTGTTAAAATTTCCAGCAATTTTACATTTATCATCTCTAATCCAGACAATGTTTAATCTTCTTATTTTCATATGTAATGTATATATATATATATATGGTGGTGTTTAACGACCTTGACTGGCTATACAGCCCTCGCACGGTTGGCTCGGTGCCCGAAGGCGTTTGGTGAGCTTTATCATATTTTGATGCCATGGGTCAGGAACAAGTAGTGGAGGTCGCAATATGTAGGCCGCCATCTTGGTTTTGGTGAGTTGTTTTTGGTTTGTTGACTATTTTGATGTTGGTTTACTTCACAACGGCTGCCTTCAGGGCCAGTTTGGTCAGCTTGGCAGCCCGCTAGCCTCGATGATGGAGTACTGGTAGATGATCTCGGACTTAGTTCGAAAGATGACAGGAAGCATTATCAGGACCAAAGCCGTGAGGCAGTGAAATGAAGGTCGTATCACCCAACAGCCTAGAATACAGCCCTCGGACGTTAATTGGCATAACACTCCCCATGATACAATGGTTTTGGAGTGCATGTTAACGCGGGTACGCCAACTACTACGTCTATCTGTACGGCATGGATTGGTTTCTGTCATCTTAAGTAGTAAGTCGTTGATATCTAACTGTAAACCCTCATCGAAGATAGCGGGTAAAGGAGAGCTGGCCCAGCATGTCCGTTCAGCTGTAATGACTGAGACGTGAATCATGATATGTAATGTGATCCCATTGCTATTGTATTATATCATTACTGTATAATTAATAAAGGGAAGTAACTCCGAACAATGATAAATGTACTGGTATTTAATGAATAGTCAAGATAAGTATGTACTTGTTGGGTTGGCAAAATTTTGCAAAATTGTTATGTCTGTATTTAAATGATAATATATGGATATTACTCTTTCATCTGCATACACCTACTTTATATGTATATATGTTAGTTCATGCATTACTATTGTTTGTTAAATTTATTGTACCATTATGCCTCATGTGAGGCCTTTAGTGAAATAAAAAGTTTCAAAGTTTCAAAGGTAGTTTTCTTAACAGTACTTTGATTTTTAACAGTATAAAGTTCTAAACTTGGTGAACAATTAGTAAAATACTGATTTCCAACAAGAATTACATATCTAAAATAAGTCTCACCTTAGAATGCTAGAACCCAAATCTGTACTAACAGAACTTTCGGATGCATCTCTCTGTGTCCATAAATTTTCTTCACTCTGGCACATATGGAGAAGGATATCCTTGGGTTTCAATAATACTGTCTCCATGGTACTTGTTGTTAATTTGAAAAGTCTGCAATTTCCATGACTTGAATAAATTTAAAATTTGAAAAATATCATGACAGTTTCATGAACAGTTGTTATTCAATCATATTGCAAAATGAACACTGTAACATGTGTAAGGGGACATGTCATGAACACTGTTAGAATCAGACTTGGGGTAATTGTAATTGTAATCGTTAATCAGCTGTAATTGATTACAATTTTTCAAGTAATCACTGTAATCATTAATCAGCCAAAAATCTGATTACATGTAATTTAATTTAATCAATTACTTTTCAAAATACCCTGTAATCCTGATTACTTTTTGATTACATTCTGATTACAATGGAAAAAAAATCTTAAACTGTGTTTATGGTCAATAAATGAACAATTTTGTTATTCTTATTTAATAAATATTTACATGTTAAGATAGTTTGATTTACTTTATAAAGCATGTTAATTGATTTGTATACTTCAGTAAAAAATAAACTGTAACAGTATTGAAAAGTCATCATTCATAGCCTAAGAAGAGATATATAATACAATTAGTAAAATATATTGTACAAGCCTTAATAAAAGATATTGTACATATATTCACAATTTAAAGATGTACATATATTATATATTTGATAATAACTGTTATATTCAAGTAATATTATACTTTTCTTTAATCCTGAATTATGATCTTTTGTTAATATTGTGATTTTTGTCAACTTTGAATTGACAGGTAGGAAACCAATTAAGGTTTGTTTTTATTGCAATTTCCAATTGAGTATAGCTGTAGGACAAATGTATATGATAAAAGATTAATCAGACATGTGAAAATTTATCTAATTAGCACAAACTAAATTAAAAGTTGGACAAATATCTTGTTCAAGATATTAAAGCAAATTTTTGTATTTTCTTAAATTGGACATGTAAAATGCAATGATTTATAGGACTTGTATTTTGTTTACAATTCGATTAAACAATTCTATTAAAATTTTACATAGTTTTTAACTGGTAACTTTATTTCATCCATATTTTAACTTCCATAAACTGCATCTTGAAATACATATAAAGTCTCAAAGAGGTCAGAAGACAAACAGCAAACTCTTTATAATGCCATATTCAATTGTAGTGAAAATAATTCAGAGATCAATGCTGATAAAGTGTAATGGGTCATAACCAGTGACACAATGTTCATGTATGTATGTTGTGAACCTTTGTGGTTTATTAAATAGATGAAGTTTGAAGTTATCATTTTCTAATATATAATACAAAATCCTTTCTAAAAAGTGCTTTAGTTGTATCAAATGTTAATTCATTCATATCATTCAAAATGTGTTTTTTTTTTAAATTCATTGTAATCAGATGTAATCATGATTACTTTGCTAATGTAATCATTAATTTAATCAGACACTTTCAGAAATGATGTAATCATTAATTTAATTTAATCGTACAAATGTCAAAGTAATTGTAATTTAATCAATTACATTGAGAGTAATCGGACCCATCTCTGGTTAGAATTGATCAGGAAATTATTGTTATATAACTAATCTATTACAATAGACAAATGAGACAGAATGGCATATATTTACCTATCTAGCCTAGGTAAATTATAGTTCTGGACCTATACTTTCTTAGATTTAAACACATTATAATAAGAGTGAAATATTAAACTAAAATACTGTCTCATTATCATATATACATCTTTTAACGGGGTGTCACAGTGGGACTCACTGTCTCCATTACAAAGTTTTATTTTTTTTATTTGTTTTATAATTAAAGTCAAAAGTGTACATTTGTAGTTAAAAAGCAAACAACAAAGTGGCCATATCAAAGGAAGGTCGTCTAATACCACCGAAAAGACTGTCACGAAACATGCATGACAAATCCTTCCAAGTACCAGCAGCATCGTGTGATTATAGGAAACACTCATTCTTCCCAAGAACCATCTGGGATTGGAACGGTCTTCCCCCTAGGGTCGTATCAGCTCCGTCAGTCGAGGCCTTTAAAGCCTCGATGACAAAGCTGAATTAAATTTCAAAATTTTGGGGGAGGGGGGGTGGTCTAATATGAGCACCAAACCATGGCAGTATAAACAGTTCGTTGATTGTGGCCATTATCTGGCAGAAGTCACTTACAATACACCTTATCACTATTACTGTGTGACCCGAGAATCTATCCCGCTTGAATTATTGACGTCATACAACAATCACTTTTCCAATGTGGTGTCAGATATTTTTGTATTATGATGCCAAAATTTTACAGGAACCTATGTGATGTCCAGTAATGGCGGACAAATAGAGATAAGGTGTATGTACATAATGTATTATGTGTGTATCTGACAGTGACTAAATTATTATGTATGCTGCTTACAATTTTGCAGATAAACATTTTTTGGGGCGAATTTCACGTATTATCTTCTTTGAGTCTCACCTATAAAAGACAACAAATGATCTACCGGTAACTATATACAAAATTTCAGGCAATCTTCTATAATAAACGTCAAAGTGAAAGATTGCTGCAATTCTTGAATTAATTCTTTGCCCCTTTCGATAGCCGCCATTTTGATCAGTCACATGACAGCTGTAAAAACATAGTCTTTAAATCACTAAAACATCAATTAAAATATCTAGAACTATGCGGTAATGTTTTTAAATACTTTTTATTATTAAATGTCATATTAATTTGTTACTTGTGTTAAGGTTTCTTTGTCTGCGTTTTAGTTAAGTAACACACAGTTTAGTAAATTTATCAGATTTTTAGACAAAACGAAATTGAAAAGTTGATAATTCCAAGGATTTGTATAGTTCGATCTAACTATACAAATCCTTGGTAATTCATTATACACTAAATATGGTCCAAAGAGACAAGTCTTTTTTTTAAACTTTGTTCAGATACATTTTGGCTTTGTCAGTCAATATTGTTTTAGATACAAAATCTACTTATAAATTATTTTAGTCATTGCATCAGAAACTTTGGTTCCAGGGAACGATATTATATATAGATGATAATATATATACATGAATATTTTTGATATATGTATTTACATAATAACGGAGGTGTGGTATGAGTGCCAATGAGAGAACTCTCCATCCAAGTCACACTGTATAAAAAGTTAACAAGTATAGGTCAAAGTACGGCCTTCAATCAACACGGAGCCTTGGTTCACACCGAACAGAAAGCAATAAAGGTCCACAAAAAGAGACAATAACAGCAAGCTGTAAAAGGTCACATACTAAGACAAAAACTATGAAATGCACATCATTTTTTTTACTGAGTACCCATAGATCTTCACATGAGTTGTTTTTGAACTTGCCGCAATTAGGGGGGGGGTTGTTGTGAGAAATGTTTATTTGAACACTAGAGAAGTTTTCTTGTTATACCAAACCATATGTTTTTCAATAAATGGCACACTTTTTTGTTCATCTGGCATATGGTAACTCTAAATAAACTTTTGATTAGTTTAATTATTTAATTACAGATCGTATCTACCCGTTTTGCAATTGCTGTATCACCCCTTCCAGGCCATTGCATCTATTACTCTAGCCGCGACTTATCATGTGTATTGGTAAAGTTTTGTGATCTTAATAAGGCTGTTTGGTGGTATTTTTTTGTTTGTTTGTGAGATTAACATTCACCATTTGCTTTACCCAATTCTGAACGTGTTTTTAACAAACCGTCCGGGGTTGTCGTCAGTAGCGAACAAAACGCAAAATTTGCAATAAATTTCGTCCCGTGTGAAGTTGAATAGACAATGCATGGGAAATAGTGCAGCCACGCATATTAGAAGCACGTTTATGAAAAGGAAAAGAACTAGTTTATTACCTTCAGGAACGTAGTAAAGTTACCATACCTGTGTTTTGGCAAAACTTTTAGGAATTTTTTGTCCCCAATGCTCTTCAACCTCATACTTAATTTTGGTCTTTTTAACACATTTTGATTCGAGCGTCACTGATGAGCTTTTTGTAGACGAAACGGGCGCCTAGCACAAACATAAAATTTCAATCTTGGTGTATCTATGATGAGTTTATGTATCAATTGCATTTATTTCGATAGTTGTATTATACGTCTCTTATTTTGCTCTGTCTTGTAATTTTGTATCATCTTTTTGGTGATCCTATCTTAATTAATTCGATTCGTAATTTTCTGAGAGAGAGAGAGAGAGAGAGAGAGAGAGAGAGAGAGAGAGAGAGAGAGAGAGAGAGAGAGAGAGAGAGAGAGAGAGAGAGAGAGAGAGAGAGAGAGAGAGAGAGAGAGAGAGGAGAGAGAGAGAGAGAGAGAGAGAGAGAGAAAAAACTGCATGAAGATTTGACAAGACCAAGGCCGACGTATTATTTACATCCATACTTGACTACAAACAAGGTACCTCAGTAGTGTAAGCAGTTCGTGTTCGCCGACTTGACTATTCCGAAACTAAAGTCAAATTGGATTATGTCATGAACAGTCGAATAGGGAGGACCGGACATGGTATATGCATGGCGGCCATGTACTAAAATTAGATATTTATGGAATGTACGGACTTATAATGGTTTACTTTTATAAATTGTGACTTGGGTGAGAGTTGTCTCTATGTCCAACAGGGCCGTAACTAGCCCCTTGTAATACTGAGGCAAAATATATTCGCCGAGCGTAGCGAGGCGAAAAAATTTTGGCGAGGGGTCTGGGGGCCGCTTAAGGCCCCCAGAAGCTCTGAGAAAAAAAAACGAAAAATCGTGCATTCTGAGCGTTTTCCGGACTATTTCTTACATAGAAACGCAAATCATTTTTTCGACAATATTCTGCTCTTAAAGCAAAAACATAGATTCATTGTTATTTAAGACTTTAAAGTTTTAGGGAAATTCAAAACATTAAAAGACCGATATGTAGGATAAAGCAAAAATCGTAATTCTCATAATCATTAATACCGGATTTGTCTGTCTGTTCTTGTCTTGTATTGTGCTGGCTTTTTATGACTATATTTAAATATAGTGACAGTCATTGGTGCAGTAATATACGTTAAATACTAGAACTTCTCTAGTCGACACTATAGGGACCATATCATGCATGACCTTGTTTTACGGTTTTTATGATTCTTTCATTATTGAAGACCCTCCAGCAACTATCAAGATGAAGAACAAGAATAAAAACTTTGACCATTGACCATTTGTATTTTTTTCTATACCTTGACATTGTGTGCGATTAGCAAAATTGAAATGATTTGATACCGGGAAATTGGTGGTCTTACTTTAATTTAAACCATGTCAGCTATCTAGTTTTATCCACAGGCGCTTGGGTTTCAAAATTATGATACAGTTACTTTAAAAAAAAAAAACATTTTGTTGATTAAGATATTCAATTTTCTATATTTATAATACATATCTATCATTTCTGTGCATATCTCACCTACAGAAAATACCTAATTTTGCAATCCATACTAAATCCATTGGATGTTGGATGTGTACGGATTGATAGTTTAGTCTTAGTTGCATGATTTTTTTATTAGTTGTTAGTGGCTTTGAACTAGCTGTCAGATAACTGCGAGTACTCTCAGATCTGTTCATTGTGTCTTTTTGTGTCGGGATGTATAAGTACCGGGCCACGTCCACTTGTATTTTTGTCCATCTGATGAGTTAAGCCTTTTTCAACTGATTTTTATAGTTCGTTCTTATGTTGTACTGTTATACCACTGCCCCAGGTTAGGGGGAGGGTTGGGATCCCGCTAACATGTTTAACCCCGCCACATTATTTATGTATGTGCCTGTCCCAAGTCAGGAGCCTGTAATTCAGTGGTTGTCGTTTGTGTATGTGTTACATATTTTGTTTTTCGTTCATTTTTTTTTTTTACATAAATAAGGCTGTTAGTTTTCTCGTTTGAATTGTTTTACATTGTCTAATCGGGGCCTTTTATAGCTCACTATGCGATATGGGCTTTGGTCATTGTTGAAGACCGTACGGTGACCTATAGTTGTTAATGTCTGAGTCATTTTGGTCTTTTGTGGATAGTTGTCTCATTGGCAATCATACCACATCTTCTTTTTTATATAAGAAAAATTGGGTATGGTTTTATATACAAGAAAGGCAGTTTTGTATTCTTTGATATTAAGTTCAATTCTCCATGCAGAAACGACCACTTTTTTCTGTGTCCAGTAGCATCGTATATTCTTAAAATATTCTCGCATAATGCCTGGACATCGATGGACAGGCAACATTACACAGTGTGACACGTTTACAAAAGACTAGTCATTATGTAGGACAATAAATGAACAAAAGACAAACCCGGGACACAGAAGTACAAACAATATACCACCAACTCTGAGAAGCAAAAGTAAAATAGAAACATGGATTACGAAACATATGCAGGGGCGACATCAGAGAGTGAAGTGAACTTGCTTCTTGCAAGACACTTTCAGTGAAAACAATTTGATATGAAGACAATCATATGAAGACAATCTTTTGTTTTATTATTTTTTGTTTAATTTAAAACATGAGGCATTTGCCTCATTTGCCTCAATGTAGTTACGGCCCTGTCCAATATTACCACACGTACAGAGATGTTTTTTGGTAACATATTATATTTGGGAAAGAAATATTGACCTTTAAAGGGAAACTTCGCAAAAAAATCAAAAATTGATATTATGTCCATTCTGTATATAAAAACTCAACTTCGTAGATATTAAAGTTTTATTTTGATAGATAAGAGATCGCCATCGATTTTAAATTTCGAGTATCAATCCTCTGCGTGCCGCCATTTTGACACCTTGTCCGTTTAAAAACCACTATATGTCTATAAACCACAAAGGACCAAAACTACAGTAACCGATGTAGTCGTAATTGCTTGTCGATATCTTGTCAATCGTACTGTTGTTTTATCCAAATAACTAACTTGATACGAAAAATGTTCTTATTTTTTTTAAATAACCACGGTCTGTTATTTTTAAACTGTTAATATTGGAATTAGTTAAAAAGTCAAAGTTCAAATTATAAATAAATAAGTGTTCCGTGAAAATTGTTTTCGAAAATCTAATTTGTTCATAATTCTTTAAAGTAATAAACTTTATTAAAATAAATTCGGATCTTCACCTGATCACCAGCATGGTTAAAGGTATTACTCCCAAAGGTATTGTGAGGGGTGTGAGGTGACGAATGTAGGACAGAAAGTCACAGGACAAAAAGTCACAGACAAAAAGTCACGGACAAAAAGTCACAGGACAAAAAGTCACAATTCATTTTTTCTGATTATTTTCTTTGAATAAAAACCGCTTATTTCTACAAAAATATTTTTGTATTTTTCTTGAACTATTGTATATAAACCAACTTGGTAAAAGTTAACAAAATTTATCAAAAAAATTTCAAAGATGATCAAATAATTGTTAAAAAAACAAAATGTCAAAGTGGTTTGGCACTTGAATGGCTTCATGGTGCCAAGAAATATATCTTTTGCATGATGAAAATTTAATAAATCTTGATTTTTCAAGTATAATGACACATTTCCTAAACTTTAATATGAATATATGTATTAAAAAGTAAATATTTCAAAATATTTCTCTTATATATTCAAACAATTGTCAACAAATTATTTGTGACTTTTTGTCCTATTAAATTTGTGACTTTATGTCCTGTGACTTTTTGTCCTGTGACTTTCTGTCCGTTTACCAAGGTGACACGTCCAGGTATTCAAGCGATTTCCTGTTGGGCTTGCAAGTTCATGCATCGTTTCACTTGTGAAGGTATTGATCAGTGTACACGGCCGATACAACTTAAAACTTTCCATTTTGAACTATCAGGTGTATAATATACATCTCTGTCTTGCGTGTCCGAAAGTGATATAATATACTAGTCATTACTAAACTCATACGCTTGTTTATAAATAACATTTCTGGTGTAAAGAATATTATTTATAAAAATATAAATAATACCCCAAAAAACAAAATTGATGAAATAAACTTCTTTTTACATATTTTTTCCAAGGGTAAATTTGGGAAAATGTAATATACGTGAAGGACAGATTGGAACATACCAGAAATATTGATTTAAAAAAATGTACGCACTTGTCGACGATTCGTTCATACGCCTGTGAATAGAAAATTACGAAACTATAGCGAAATCTAAAATATATACATGTATACATTGAACATAAGAAAGAAACATACATTTTGTGTAAATTGAGGTAAAAGTTTTTATAAATAGACTAGTCCACGTATGCTAACAGTAAGTAATCATCGAATGTCGATAGACTATTGTATACCTAAAGAAGAAGAGAACCAATTTGATTTAAATACAGGTCGATATATAACTTGCCTTGGTTCATCGAAGTTATGGACATAGTACGTAAAATCACAGATTTATATATTAATTAGATTGTTCTCGAATAAAGGAAGAAATTCGTCATCATCACAATTGTCCCGACATGCATGTAATTTATATGCAGCTAGACGTACACTAATAATCCCAAAGGGATGTGAATATTTTCCAGTAAAACTATTGAGTATTAAAGTTTCAAATCAATTTCGGGATTTATTTTCTTTCTTGATATTCAATGACAGCAATTTAAGAATAAACTGCTTGTCCGCTTTAGGGGTTTTCTTGCCAGTTTAAACAGACTTATAATTACATTCAAAAATATGGAAGGATGACATAAATTCGTTCTGTGTTTTTTTTTTAAACATCGTTGGCTCAAATGTGAGACGAATACTATTTTAATAAGGACATTCCCGATTATGAATAAATTTGGTTGATGTTTTTCACACTTGAAAATAATATCTGTTCGTAATTTTTCGATACCATTCCAAGACGAATTGGTTCATTTGTTTTGTCATAGTCTTAATTGTCTCGTGAGCCGTGTCCAACTTGAGTGCTAGAAATTGTCGTAGATATTTCCAAGACTAACCCTGATGTATAGTATCGATGATGAATTTTATTTATGCACCTATATTATCGATGGTGATTTTAATCAGATAATGACAAGTTATGCATACATGTATACTCATTTTTATTTCCATGGTGACACAAAATGTTATACCATAATTTAAGGTGGTGAGATGATTGGAGAAATTATCATTAAATCATCCATTATATGTATGCAGTATTTGTTTGTTTGTCAAATGCAGTGAACAAAAGAAACTGAACGGTCGTTTTTTTTTTGGTTAACCTATTCACGGTTACCTCTTCAAATTAATTAACTTACTAAAATATCGGAATTTTCATATACGATATTTCGAACATGATTCTACTGAATAGATCAAACATTGTAGCTCTTTCTGTTTATATCTTTTCAAAACGATACCACTCTGCGTATATGAATTTATTACAGAGTGTATTTATTAACCAGACATTCCTGGCCGGACTTCCTTGTTCCTAATTTCCCACAATTTTATTGGTACTTATTCTATTCAAACATTTATCTGCTCCCATTTATCGACATGGTATATATGGCAAATACCCTCTGTAAATGAGTTTTGGTAAGTGCCCGCAATCGATTCTTCAACCCGGAAGCTGAAAATGGGAAATGCATGGCTTGATTAAATGTATACCGAGATGTACAAAAATAGTGAGGTGACTTTTAAGGTAAAATCATATGAGGAAATAAACCTTCCATTTAGGATTTTATAATTCAAAACATTAAGTCTTCTTGCCATGATTTTGGCGTTTTCCAGTAAACCTCGAAGGGCTAAAATATGAAAAGTTGCCGCGAGACACAATAAAGTGACTTAATTACAAATGCTTTTTTTTACACACGTAAGTTATTTTTATCAATTTGTCGTCCATCACGGTTACCATTAAGAAATTTCTGGATCTATAAATAGAGTTATATTTGAAATACAACCCAATTCATGAATTAATATTTAGAATTAATTTGTTCTGAAGATCTATAACAAATTTAGTAATAAATAAACAAAATCTGGATGACTTCAAGTCAATGTTTCTCATCATGTTTTGTCATTTGCATGGTTGTTGTCCTTTTGACATATATATATCCCTCATTTCGTGATCTTGCACATACACGGTGGACGGCATATATGTATATATAGTACAGCCTAGGTAATCGAGTGGTCCATCGCGTCGGGCATCGTGCAATTTTAGGCGATTTAGTGCCACGATATCTCAGTAGCATGAGTTCTAATGTCGGCGAGAGAAAAAAAAAAATGCAAAATAAAATTTACAGATCTAACATTGTTACTGGTCTGTTATGTAGACTGATATATATATATACTAAGACTCTTTTTGATCTTTTGGGAAATGTTGTTTGTGCTTTATTTAGCGGACCCTCTACAACGAAATTTGTTACATGCACACGTATAAAAATAGTGGTTTTTATCCAATTTAACGCAATCATAGGTTTGAAGGTTGTTTTCAATTTAGACTTGTTTACATATATACTATCATATATGCTTATAGAACAAACCAACACTAAAATAAAAAAAGCGAAAAAGATAACTACTAGTAACATTTGATATTATGAATAACATATATCCTTTGAGCATCATCAGTCATATAAAAAGAACCAACATGACTAGATGATTATGTAAAACAATTCAAACGAAGAAATCATTGGTTTAATTACTATACATTACATCAATTACAAACTGGCACTAAATCACAGGCTCCCAACTTGAGACAGATAGACGTGGGGGCCGACAACTACAATCTGTCGAGTTTAAACACGCTTGTTAACTACCAACCCTAGCCGTCATTGAGTCCTTTATCCTGAGACATGGTAAGTATAGCGCTGCGCGACTTCAAAAGAACAAATGATTTAAATTAGTTTGACTGACAGATTGGCTCGATTTTTATAAAACAAATACTGCAGTAACGTAAAGACACAAGAACGAAGAACCGGCGATTAAAGAGTACTCGCACTTACTGAAAGTTAGTTCAAAATAAGAATTCATATAGATGTGGATATAAGAAGACGTGGTATGATTGCCAATGAGACAACTCGGCCATCCAAGTCATAATTTGTCATTGAAAAGTAAACCATTATATATAGGCCAAATAAAAATGCGGTCTTCAACATGGATCCTTGGCTCACATCGAACAACAGTTTTTAAGCTTATATAAAGGGTCCAAAAAAATGACAAGTGTAAAACTCTTTATACGAAAAAAACAACGGTATAATCTATATAAAAAACGAGAAATGATAAATGAGAAACATTTATGAACCACATCAACAAACGACAACCATGCACTGAACATCATAGTGAGGTTCCTATATGATTGTCAATTTGACAACAACTATGTCTCTGGTGTATTCATGCAGCTATAGGTCACTGGCGACGGAACAACATACGACCATACATATACTTAACAACAGTCTTACAAAATGCCGGAATAGAGCCTATATATATACATATATATATAGTCTGCCCACATACTGTTATACTGACACAGAACTTCAGTCAGTTTCTTGCTTTAATAATTATCTTGTCTTCAGTATTCTGCACTTAGTTTTAATATTCCCTTTTCAAAGTTTGTACATCTTGAAATGGGAATCAGGTTATCTATTCGCAAATTTGCCGAATAAAAAAAACGTATTTTGGATGAAAAATAGTTACTCAGGCAATCAGTTTTGTACCCGACAATGGAATATGGGATCAGTATCGTGTTTATCTATATTTAAATCAGGTTATTTTATAGCCCTTTCCCATCAAAAGGTTGTTGGACATATACAATATGTCAAAAAAATATCAAATAAAAAGTATTTGGTCCTTGCAACTTTTACCGCATAAATATTTACCGCTATATTTACTCTAAGGCAAACTGGAGCAGCATTAAAGAGGAAATAACAAAAACATCAACAAAAATCCGACAGATGCAGGACCGCGAAATAAACGCACAAGAGATGAGCGACACCTTCAAGAAAGAGCTGTTTAAAAGCATGGACAAACATATCCCATCTAAAGAAATCCGCTCCAAAAATAACTTACCCTGGATAAACCACAAAATTAGGAAACTATTCAAAAAGAAACAACGGCTATACCACCAAGCTAAAAAATCTAAAAAGTGGACAAACTACAGACATTTTCAAAAGGAAGTAAAACGGCAAATCAGAAAAGCAGAATACTCATACATAAACGATACCATCATCAAAGGCCTAGAAACAAACAACTCAAAGCCATTCTGGAAGTATATCAAATCCAGAAAAACAGATAACATCGGAGTATCACCGTTAAAAAACAAAGGGAAGCTAGTCAGTGACAGCAAAGGGAAGGCTGAAATACTAATTCAACAATTTAGATCGGTATTCACAATTGACAAATCAACATCAATACCTAAAACAACAAAATACATCAAGGAATCAATACCACAACTTATTATAACAACTAAAGGTCTTGAAAAACTACTTAAAGATGTAAACCCATCAAAAGCATCTGGACCAGATGGTATCCCAAACAGAATACTAAAAGAATGTGCATCAGAAATAGCACCAGGACTAACTGCCATCTTCCAAACATCAATAGACACTGGATTACTACCCGAAGACTGGCTCAACGCAAACATCTCGTGCGTATTCAAAAAGGGAGACAAACACGCCGCAGAAAATTATAGACCAGTCTCATTAACATCTGTACCTTGCAAACTACTAGAACACATCATATGCAAGCATATTCTAAAACACCTTGATAAACACAGAGTCCTAACATCACTTAATCATGGATTTAGATCCGGCTATTCATGCGAAACACAACTGTTAGTCACCTTGCAAGACTTCATGAAAGCATTTGATGCCGGACTACAAACTGACATTGCAATCCTTGATTTTTCCAAAGCTTTTGACACTGTGCCACATAACAAGCTATTATCAAAAATGGAAGAATATGGAATCCGAGGACCACTTAACAACTGGCTAAATATGTTTCTTACACAGAGGAAGATGAAAGTTGTAGTAGAGGGGGAACAATCTGAAGAAGTAAAAGTGGACTCTGGAGTTCCACAGGGAACAGTACTTGGACCATTACTCTTCTTATGTCACATAAATGACCTCCCAGACACTGTCAAGTCATCAGTACGGCTGTTCGCCGATGACTGCCTACTGTATAGAACCATCAAAACAGAAAAAGACCACAAACTGCTGTAAGAAGACCTAGCAAACCTAGAAGATTGGGCAAATAAATGGGGTATGCGATTTAACGCTAAAAAATGCTACATCCTGAGCATCAAAAACAAAAGCCAGAGATTCTACTCACTCAACGGCCAGATACTCCAACAAGTTCAAAACAACCCATACCTAGGAGTGCAGATATCAGAAGACCTGAAGTGGAGCACACACATAACAAATGTTGCAAAAAAGGCAAGTTCAACCCTTGGCTTCCTCAGAAGGAATTTAAGATACTGCCCACAGGAATGTAAGAAAACGGCTTACATTGCCTTAGTTAGATCAACAATGGAATATGCGGCAACAGTATGGGACCCCTACAGTATAATAGACGCAAACAAACTGGAGCGTATACAACGACAAGCAGCACGCTTTATAACAGGCGACTACAAAACCAGAGAAGATGGCTGCGTAACAGACATGCTCGCCAAACTGGAACTTCAAGAACTAAAAGCCAGACGCACTAGCCAAAAACTTATATTTTTGTACAAGGTGGTTGAGGGATTGGTACCTGCTATCGATCCGGACGACTTTTTAAAACCAGCCAGACCAAGACGAACCATCACAGCGAAAAAGTTTGAAAATTACCAGGCAATAAACATAGTGGAAAAACAAGTGAGGAACAATACTAGGTGCTTTGACATTCCCACCAGTAAAACTCAGCAATACTCCAACTCATTCTTTGTGTCCACAGTTATTAACTGGAACCATCTTGAGGACACTATTGTGCGCGAAACGAGCGTTGAGAGCTTTAAATCTGCTCTCACGAGACGTCAGTAAATCGACGGCGCCTTCACCCCGTTGTATTAAAGCCAGAATTGGTAGCTACGACGTAACCATACAGATACAGATATTATCTCCGAAAATCTGTAAATTCGTTTCGCTAAAACTTTTTCGTTAAACTCAAATCTTATGACGAAGGTCAAACATTCACATTCTTTGTTGAAACGGAGTGTGACACACATTACTGTACGACTGTGTACTGTAAACAATCAAAAATAATGAATTCCTAGTAAAAGATTTATGGAAAATTAATCCTAAAGTGATGCTGCAGTAAGTGTAGTCCACTTAAAATACAGAAATATATTCTCTGTAATTGTTTAAAATAAAATTCGTCTGCCAATCGACCCAAGCCAATGGCGCGTTGGGAAGTTTAAGAATAAATTATTTGTTAGAAATGCTTACTGATAAAGAAGTTATTTCTTGTTGAAAGCTATTTTATATTTTTAAAGCAATTTTATTATTTTCTTATTTTGCAATGTTGTTATTCTTGCATGTGAATATTTATGTACAAAACCACGGTTGAACAGGAAAATATTGACATGGCCATGGCCTGACCTCAAAAGCGTGTTCTATAAATAGATATTACTGCAAGATATGAATATTAAGATATACCCATTTGACTTATAAGATTTTTGTAAGTTTAAAAACAATTTAAAAAAATATTTATTTATATATATATATATATATTGAAAATTAAAAAAACAAACTTGCAACTTCAATTCTGCACCTACATGTACACCATGCAACAGCAATATATATTACATGTACATTTACAGATGTATCTGCAATTGCATGCATTTATACAGAGACATACACATGTCTGATTTAAACAATTAATTTTTCCACAGCTTTTGTGTTTGCATTTTAATGTAAATAGAATAGGGCACATACATACTATTTGTTGCCAATTTAACAATTTTATAATGGTGTTTCCTGAAGCACACATGTACAACATGTATGGAAAGGTCCGGATAATTTTTCCTCTGATGGTACTATAGCAGCACTTTCAGGACACCCTCAATTTACAAGTCACTGTTATGGATAGGAAATCAAAGTTAACTATCATTGTTTCATATTTGATTTAATTTATAATACAGTGTAATGGGATTTTGCATTTGATAACTCAAATTACTTTTAATAATAGTGATTCTGGCTGGCAAAGATATATTTGACCATTTGTTGTGCAAGTGTCAGGACTTGTATGGCAAAGAGCATAGACATTGCTTGTTGACTCAGACTGCTGAATCAATGTAGAAGACTTTTTAGGTTTTTTAAGGTTTACCAAATTGAAGCTATAAACATGTACATGTATTTGATGGCTCATACATGTAACTAATATTTTGGTTTACTATTGGGGTTTTTCCTTATTGATTAAAACTGTGATTGCTTTTTTGTACTAAAATACAAATGTTTTACCTGTAAACAGCTAATTATCTTTCTGGAAAGGTGTTTTATTATTGTCCTTATTAAACAATTAGTTAGACAACAACTATCTTAAAGCTTATATAAATATGTGTTGTAGTTGCAATCAATATTTTTTTTCATTCTGATTTTTCATGCACTGCTGTTATTTAGAAATATGAAATCTTAAAGTTAGTTAGAAAGCCCAAGGTGATTTCAGTGAATGAGGTGTGAATAACAATGTTTTCAGTTTTCGGACAACTCTGGACTTTAATCAGATTATGAAATATTTTAGTACATGTATGTAAGGCCAACATTAAAAATATCTTTGTTTCCCCTCTCCCGACTGAGGTTGTTAGGGTATGGGTAGGTAGGTAGGCAAATTATTTTATTTTATTCCTTGATATGGTTTTATATATTGAATTTGTACAAGATTCAACAGGAAAGGCTCAAGTCAAGAAAGGTGGGGTATTCCCTGTATTCTAATTTAGTGTACACCCCAGTTTTGTGGTGTTAAAAAAAAACAGTATACAGGGACCTCCTTTTTTTCCTATTCATTTAATGTAATGAAATCTATAAAAGCACACATTCTACTTGTGATAACAATGCTAAATGATAGCAAGTGTTTTTTTTAGTTAAAAAATCAAGCTTATTTCAAGTCTAATTTGATGCATAACTCACAACAAAACAATTCCTTTGTTAACCAATTCATACCTTGATCATCAATTATGAGATGACAAAAGATACAGGTATGTTAATTACTTGGTAATTAAAATTCAATGAATAAAAATTTCCAATAGAAGTGAACATAATTCAGTTATGTTCAGTTACACCTGGATCATGCAGCTTGGTCAATTGATTCCTAAACAAAGATTTGTATGTTTTTTTCGAGTTCTAGAAGAAACAAGGCTTCGCTTTATATTGATGTTTTGTATTTCCTAAAATACTTTTAATAAGTATTTACGAATTCTACTGATGCAGTTATAATGTTCCCCTTTGTAATTTTCATGCCATAAAATAAAAAAGGAAACCCCATTTAAACGGTTTGTTTTACACCAGAAAACAGGGACGTTCCCTGAAAGCAGGGAATGCATGTGTCCCACATTTCCTGACTTGTGCCCAACCTGTTCAAAGACGAAGTAGATAGATTTTTTAAGCACGAGTCGTGCCATTTTTACTCAAAGTCTAAGATTTTATCCTTTAAACAGAAACAGAGGTTAGACTCAAAGCAAATATAGATGCAATCAGCGGGTTGAAAGATGCTTCAGTTTTTTTTTATTTTTAAAAATGATCACACTTGCACACAAACAAATCGTGTAGCAAAGCATTTTGTTTGTTTTCCTTGATTCCGAATCATGTAGAAGCTTCAATGCAAAAACACCTTGATTTAAAACGCTCGTTGACTACAGCATCGGAAAGGTATCACCAAACCCAATGCTCGTTGACTACAGTATTGGAAAGATATCACCAATAACCAACATAGCAACAAAAAAAATAGTGGACAAGAATGGCCAATATTTTTTTTTTGGGTCGCAGTGATTTTACCAGGTCGGTCGTGTGAAGGGAAACAAACAATATTTTATTTTTGGCCTAACTGAAACATGGTTATAATTATTACTTGTATTTTTGGCATCAAGTGTGCAGATTTGAGATTTGGTGTCATTTAGTTAGGTTGAAAAAAGTCACCTGGTCAGAAATGTGTTTTTCCTATGAAGTTGCCAACTTGGCAATTGTTTGAATATCTCTGACTAACATTTGAGTTCAAAAGATTTTCTACCATTGGAATAGATTCCTGTTTAGCTGTTCAATTTTTTTTTTATTTGAACATGACATCACTAATGAGTCTATTGTAGCTGAAATGTGTGTCTGATATATCGATGTATCTATCAGATGAGTGTTTGAAATTTCTAAAATGCACTAAACATTTATAGTTGGTAGGGAGATAAATGTTTAAAATTTTAAAGGGAAATATTATATATAGTGCTAACTTCAAAATAGTTATACACTTTAAATGAAAAACTTGAGGGAAACTTTCAAAGCACAAAATGGGCTACATAGGTAATTAGTATCAAAACTTTTGGACTTTTTCATAGATGCACAATATGCAGATCTAGGTCTCACTCAAACTTTGAGATATAAATTTTCATAAACCATAATTATTTTTCTCAAAAGTTGAAAATTCTACCATTGGATTGGTAAGATCCTGAATGAACAATAAATGAGGCCCCTCATGGGGGGGGGGGGGGGGGTCCTAGTAATCACATAATCACCATTTTTTTGCCAATATAATCACATAATCATTAAATATTTGCTTATCTTTAGTAATCAAATAATCATAAACTAAAAATACAGTCCTAGGTAATCAAATAATCATGAAATATTTGGCTTAATAATCAAATAATCATTAAAAAAACGGCCAAGTAATCACATAATCAAAAACCCCATGAGGGCCCTCATAAATAAGGAAATCCTCAAATCAAAAGTACTTGAATATTTATTTTATTGCATTATTTTATAATTTAAATGAAAAGGGGAAGCTTAAGGATTTAGACTTTTCTCTTTGTTAGGCCTCAGATTCTCAAATTTTGAATTTGATAAACTCATTGAACAATATCTTGAGACTATATCCTGAAATCATGGAGTCCTACTTTAGATGATTGATTTGAAAAATAAAGGGTGGTAATTTTACTATAAACATGATAGAAGATTTCTTATGATTTTCAGTGATTTAGAATGTGTCAATTACAACAAGGGGATCTCATTATCTTTCATGTTAACTGGTACACTCCTACATATGTATTTGTAGGTCATGTAGGTGGTACTTTTCATTATATTAAAAAAAACCATCTGAATCCAGGTGGTACTTATCAGATGCATTAATACAGTAAAAGTATTGATTAGGGGGGGGGGGGGGGGGGGCTGTCTGCCAATTGCGATCATTGTAATTTATTTATTTATTTATTTAATTGGAGCTGGTGCAGGAAGAATCTTTTTACTGAACCAAACCAAATTCAAGTCCTTTGTACATTTCTGCCATTACAATCAAAATAAATGCATAGAGTCAGTTTGCATAAATTTATGTGAGTTTAAAGCTTTTATTTTACACCTTTTTTCAAAAACAAGAGAAAATTATGAATCTTGTTTTTCCTTAAAACTGAATAATTTATAATTCTTAGGCAATTACTTTTGGATGCCCTGCTTGAAAAAGTTTATGATTCTAAGTCACCAACTTTAAGATGCCCTGCATCATGCATGAATAAGTTTATAATTCTTAGGCGTAATATTTAATAAACATGAGGCGAACTTGTCATCCTGTTTAGTAAGATAACTCAATCCCTTTCACACCTTTCACTTAATGCAATATATTGTTATTAACAGGAACTGTCTATTAATTCTTCACCTGGATGTCATGCCCACGTATTTACATTTGTATAATAATTATTTTAAATATAGTTAGTCATTTTAATATCATGATTGATTTTCATACTTTCTTTCATAAATAATGCAGTGAAAATTGATGAACAGCAATACAAGGTTAAAACAATTACAGGTGTATTAGGACCAGATCAAAAGAATTGAAAAACTATTAATATCATATACATACATTTGATGTATTCACATTTAAGTATGTTCAACAAAGTAAATCTCCTGACCCCTAAAATCAAATAAATGCTCTATATTATATGTACATGTATATATTATTCGTCTAAACATCAGCCCAACAATGTTAGATCTGTAAATTTGCCTTAAAATTATACATGTTTATATATATTTATTTACATATTTTAATGAGATATGTGAAATGATGGAATCTGTGAGCTTAGTTCATGAGAGTTATAAAAGGCATGAAAGGAAATTAAATCAAGGCAATATTTATTTTCTACTTTGAATAGAGCATAATGCATGACTTCAGTTGAAACATGATAGATAATGTCACTAAAAGATTGGAAAACTTTAGTTGAATTTATTTTTAAATGCTTCATGTTGATAAATAAAAACTTTTAGACTGTATTGAGAGTAAATAAAGGAATTGGCAATTATTTGGAGGCCTTATTTTTCAAATTCACTGCAGTGCATGTGCAGAAATGTACATATTTACATACATGTAACATCAAAACATACAAACAGTTGACCCTTAAGCTAGGTAATGTCAGTCTTCATGCTAAACCACAGGCCCTGGCTTTCAGGCCTGTAAAAACCAACTCTACAGGCCAACAGAATCAACTAAAATTTTCCATAAGTTCAGTTTCGGGCCTGTTGATTAAAAGTTTATCATGAAGACTTTGATAATATAAGGATTTTTTATACTGTAAATAAAATTGAAAATGGAAATGGGGAATATGTCAAAAAGACAACAACCTGACCTATGAGCAGAAAACAGCTGAAAGTTCATCAATGCATTTTCAGTACAGCGAGAAAATCCTGCACCCGTGAGAAAGTACATCATTACATTACTGCATAGACTTCTCAGATGTTATAAATTACCCAAGAGTTAAGGTTAAGTAACATCTTTGTGGCAAATAAGAAGAAATCAATATTGTTTTCATCATAGACAGTTTATTGCTGACTGATTCCTTCTTTAATCAGGTTGATACGACTTTTAGGAATAGTAAAGATAAATCTATATATTGTGTACTTTACGTTTAATTTCATTTACCTGATGTTTCTTGGAACAACAAACTCCTGTAAAACAGATCAATTTTGAAATACTAAGAAATCAATGTTTCTTGAAAAAAAAGACCTGAAGTAAATTAGTTACTGCAGAGGTTTGCTGTTTACTTCAGTTTTGTTTTTAATTATCTTGTATCGAAAAAAAACGAAATTCACTGAAAATAATAAATTTTAAATTAATAAATATCACCAAAGTGAAAAATGAATTATATATTGAATAATCTTTAATGATGTACTGTATTTTGATATTGTTTAAATGTACTTGGGGTTTAATAATCCTTGTCTGCTCATTGCAGGCCAAAGAAAGGTTATGTATAATAAGCGAGAAGAATGTAGACACATGTATAAGACATATATCTTGGAATAGTTAACTGACTGGTAAGCCTGTTGGGCAAATGTAGTAAATGTGCAGTCATAATAAAATTTTAAAGGCCTGCAGAAGAGTAAAACTTCTTGATCAGTGGAAATCTTCAACTGTCATTGGACTATAACCATGTGCAAAGTACAAAATGTAATGTCTTATTACTTTCCTTGTTTCCAGTTGTCACAAATGTTATATCTGTTTATCATGTAGTGACAGGCGGATCAGCCATTTTAAAAGGGGGGTTCCAATTACATGTCCCCATTCAATGCATTGATCGTCCAAAAAAAAGGGGGGTTCCAACCCTGGAACACCCCCTCTGGATCCGCGCCTGAGTGAGATCATTATAGTGATAGTTCTTATTTTAAGTCGTGTGTAGAGATTGTTTGATTGATGTATGCTTGTTCAGTGACAAATATTACATGCATATCTACTAGGATTATAACATTATAGTATGGTATATATATGAACATCTATCCTTTTTGTTCTCAATAGACTGAAGTGTCAGCTCACAAGGTCTGCAGGAAGAGTTTGCTGTGGCATCCTTCCTTGACATATTATTCTGACTCAAAGCTGAACAGTCTTTTCTTCTCCTAGTGCTTAGCAGACAACTATTAAAGCATCAGAATCCAATTTTAAAGTGCCAGGTATCAAACCCATAACCTTCAGCACTCCTGATAAACACGAGAGTGACAAGACCATGATAATGGTTGTAGAATTTATTCCTGCTTGTACCAGTATTGTGTACATATAGAACCAAGTGTTTGATATTGTTAGTAGCTGATCATTCCTTTTAGAGGTACATGTACATATTGTTATTGTATTATATTTGGTATAGGGAAGTTAAGTTCACCATTTTGTGTGTAGTTATCTTCTTGATGATGCATGACTTGTATTCCCCCTTTTTCTTTGTACACTTTCATATCAATATGATTAAGAAGCTTTTGTTGTTAAAGGGGAAACACTAGTGTTATAATCAGGATCTTGTGTAAATAGACTTTTAGGTTTAAAGTGGATATTGAAAAGATTATGGTCACTCACACGAGGGAAAATAATTAATCTATTTACAACCTGTATTATGACCTGTCTCATGCTATAAATATATATACAGTGTAACCTGTATTATCCGACACACTTGGGGACCAGAAAAAAATGTTGGAATAAGCAGGGTGTCGGAATACTCATGTTTTTTTCTGCAAGGATAGTCATATTTTCAATTTTATGACCCAAAAAAAGTGTCAGTTAATGGAGGATGTTGGAAACTCAGTTGTCAGTTTAGGCAGGTTGCACTGTATTTGTTAATATTTGGATATGTATGACTCAGCTTGTGTTCATGTAACCCTGGTGGAATATTACGAAATTCAATGTGACTTTTATAATTGTGCGTTATACCTTTAAATTTATAATATTTCACATTCAACTGTGGCTATGACTTTTGTCCTTCGCATTCAGTGATTATTTATGGTAAAAGTAAGAAAGGGTAAATGTATTCATATAAATGCAGTATATATTATACTTCAAGTGAACTTTAGAGTCACAGTAGGATGTTATAGATTATATGCCTTAGGACTTCTATGTCTGGGTTAGTTCTACTTCTGATAGATATTGATATTTTCCTGTAGCAAATATTAGCTACAACTATGCAAAATAGAATTCTATTTTTTTGACATTTGATATTATGGTACTAAATTTAATATCATTTAGACAGTGTATACATATATGACTTTATCATAAGATTTTATTTCATAAAACTACAGCAAAGCCTGAACTCAACCTTGTAAATTTTGAGTATTTTTTTTCTCTTTTCAATTCCTTCCAATCGGAAACTGTTTCAATAAAAAAGAATTTAAACTGAATAATTTATTGTATATGGCCTAAATAACATGTTTAATACATTTCCATATTACCTTGAAGCCAGATAATATTGATCGTTTCATGCCAAGGATCACAGGTAAACAAATCATATACATGTATATATATTTCAAATATATTGACAATATACTGTTGAGTAATAATTTCAATGGTCTATTGGTTTTAATTATGAGAATATGGGTTTTAACTTCTCTTAACGAAAAAAATGTTTATTTTTGGAATTGATCTTTTTGTATAGAAATAAAGAGGAATTGAAAAAATTAAAAACTGTTGTATGTTTGTTAAAAA
The DNA here is from genome assembly GCA_019925275.1 of Mytilus edulis. Taxonomy (NCBI): domain Eukaryota; kingdom Metazoa; phylum Mollusca; class Bivalvia; order Mytilida; family Mytilidae; genus Mytilus; species Mytilus edulis. The sequence goes on from CM034355.1 coordinate 56,073,351, forward strand.
TGAAGGTAGTTTCTTTATTGATACCAAAAATAAATAGGTAAAATCCATAATAATTCATCTATTGATAAGACTGCAAACTGTTTTATGGTGACAGCATTAATAACTGATCAAGTTGTTTAGAATTAGTATTGATTTTGATGAATATAGTTTCAGTTTTTATCTGGGTAGACTTTTTCATATTTTAATAGCAGGATGAAACTAGTGTGTGGTGCATTTTTTATGACTACATTATAGCATATGTTTAAACCTATTGTACATGTAAATGCATGTTTTCAGTTACATGTTGTATCAACAAAGTAATTAGCTATTAATACAACAGGAAATCAGATGATTTATTTCCCAATCGAACGATTAAGTATAAAGTGTATACATTTTAGTATTAGCTGAAACTTAATCTTATATTAGGTGAAAGTGGTATACAGGATAGTATTTGTATATCATTTCTCAACCTTAACAACCAAATATTTATCAATCGCCAAAAAAATTTAGAACATTTATTTTGAAATAATTATGTGATTATACATGTATAAATAAAATTCACCACTACTTTCAATTTATTCTTTATATAGATATCCATACTTGAAACTAAATTATCTCAAATTCTGAAGATAATGATTTAAAAAAAAGTAATGATTTGTAATGTCAGTAACTGATTAAAATACAAGAAGACATATGTACTTGTATGGCTTTAACAGATAACGTTTCTTTATAGGGATAGTATGCGGAGATGTCAGCTGATCACCCAGCATGCAGCATTGTAAACAGAGTGATTTTAATCCATTAGACATCTTAGCCACAGCTGCTGCATTGAAACAGACTGATAAACCTGAAACGAAACAAAAAATTGTTATTGTTAAACCAAAAGAAGGAGTCAAAATCATAAACCCTAAAGATCATGCAACGTCTTCATGTTCGACTAATGAGAAAAAGACCAATACAAAACCTATTGGATTGATTCGAACTACAAACTTTATTGAAGATGGTGTGAAAAAAGTCAAACTAACTATAAGTTCGGAGTTAGAGAAAATGCTCAATGAGCATAATTATGGAAGTATACAAAAAGTCAACTCAGGAAATAAAACTGTTCTAAAATTGCCAGATGTTTTGTCCTTAGGGAATGATAAGAAAGTTATTGTAAAACTTGTTGACAAATCAGGTGATCATGTGAACCGTGACCAGTTATTGGCAGGTGTAAATAGTACTGATAAAGATAGCCCCAAGGAAACTACTACATCAAATCAAGAGAGTGGGAATGATGGGCACAAAGAGAATAAATCTGACCAAGTATGTGATGGTCAAAATACACAGACATTGTCCGAAGATTTAGATACAAAATTGCAGTCTTTAGAAGAAAGTAATTTGCCAGTTGAAGATCTAAAAAGAGATTTAATCTTAGATCACGTAAATGGTGAATTAAAACATGTAGATTCAGTGGAGAGTTTGACTGAGAGCACTGGGAGAAAGGAATCCTGCTCCAGTTATACGGTACCAGACTGTAAACCAGTTCAAATTGAGGATTTTGATGTTTGTAATGAGAGGATAGACTCTGATATCAGGTCACCTGTTTATGAGGATATTGATTTTAATGAATCACATAAAACTCCACCCAATGATCAAACTACATTGGAATCTAATACAAACAGTGATCAGATTCTAAATATAAAACAGGCGATTGAAGAAGAAGAAGAAAATCGTGATCAAGACGAAGCATTATTGACGAATACAAAATATTCAATATCTACATGGTCAGATAAAGAGAATAAAGTATTGGAGAAAGATGGAAAAAATCAATATGGTGATAATGAGATACTACTACCTGGTAAAGTAGACACAGGTGCTAATAACATAGACAGATGTGACATGGGGAAGTCACAAGTTCTGGAGAAAATTGAAACATATGCCGCTGTTCATGAAAAACAGACTAATATTGATGATACTTTAGAAGAAAGTCCATCCTTGGATAGTTATTCAAGCAGAGCCACATTTTCAATGCAAGATCATGAGTATGCTGAGAAATATTGTGATGACTCATCAGAAAAAAGAAATGACAAACTCCATGATTTACATCTAGTTAATGAATTTTCACAAGACAGTGGCTTTAGTGATTCAGGATTATCACCTGACGGTTTAGAATCAAGAACATATAGACGTGATAGTCCATCATTAATACCTGTCAAAACAGACATGTTACCTTCGTTTGATTTGAACGATGTCAATAAGGCAAGAGACGCAATTGTTGCTTTGGTAAATTCTAATGCGCTACCAGTTGTACCTCATGGGACTAATTCTCAATCTAGTTCAACTAAAACTTCACCAAAAGTTGGTAAATTTTCTATCGGAACATTTGCTTCTGTTTGTAACTCCACTCTCGGTCTTCAATCACCAGAAAAGAGTCAAATCGCATTCGGGCAAAGGATTGCCACCTCTCTTCTATCAAACAATATTTGTCAACAGAACAAAAGTGAAAGTGCTGTAACGTGTGTTCAGAATAATTCAACTGAACATATTGAGCATGATCATGACTATAGTCTTCCATATCATGCCAGACCAAGTAACATACCATTCTCAGTTCAAAAGGTCAACAAGGAAATAGCTGGCAAGGGGAAAACAAAGGAGAAAAAGAGTGATGGAAATGAAAAAAGAACAAAACGCTCTGTTAGTTCAGAGTCAAAAGAAGACAAAACATTTGATTTGATTACTGGGGAAAGTGAGAAAAAGAGCAACAAAAGTGAAAAACTGGCAGAATTCCTAAAAAATAGTACATCAGATTCTAAATTAAAAATTCAAGGAAGTTACAAAGATGATTTTGTTTATTTTCTAAATACAAATTTCCGTAGCCGAAGGAGAGCTAGTCAAGACATTCCACCGTCAGTACCATCAGATAAAATTATTGTGCCACTTCCTAAACCAGGGGATATCATCGTGCCCACTTGACAAATGAGGATTTAGAAGCCATAAGATTGGGTAAACATAGCACATTGTCAAATGGTCCACACACTAATGGAAGTCTGTCATCAGCAATAACACAGCCGTCATTACCAGCCACTGTTTCTACTGCGCTGAGAAACCAAACTAATGGTGTTATGACAGATATTGAAAGTGGGATCATTAATACAATATTAAGTATGGAAACTGAACCATGTGCCGATACCACTGACCCTGTATTGTTTGGAAACGGAAATGAAAATTTTAATATCAATTTCTCCGATCAGTTGACACCTGAACAAATGGAAATTTTATATAGTGCTGTGGATCAAGTCCAGAGCATTGATGGCACATCAAGTGATAAAGAGAACGTTGGTGACACAATACAGGGCAAAGGCGTGACGTCTGACCTCAATGGGGAACCAGCTTGTGTGGAAATCAAAACAGGTATGTACAAGGCTATAATTAAAAATTCAATGAACCCATTCAACTATTAAAAGCTTTTTAGTATGTTTATGATAACCAGAAAAGGTTTGTGCTATGGTTCACTGATAATAAATACCTTGGCCTTGGGGAAATTTATCTTGAAATTCAAATAATATATTACATGTATTATACAACAGAAACAACCTAATAAAAATACAACATCCTGTACATTTATCAGAAATTAATCATCTTGCATGTCTTGTCAGATTCAGTTCATTAAAAAGTGTAACAAAATTTTCAGAATTATAACAGTAACTTTAATCTGTTATTGTCGTCTGGGACTTTAACTTAGTTTGAACTGAAGTGTTACTCTAGATCAGCAGTATTTATATTCTGTAATTTAAAAATTCCTCAAAAATGTTTGGACAATATTGACAAAGTTAAATTAAATGGCTGGTTGAGCTAGTTTATTAAAAGCTATTTGGTACACACTGCTTTAAGTACTAATAAAAATTTGTAAGGGTTCCACGGAACCCAGTGTCTCGCCTACTTTTGCTGTAAATCGCTGGCTCAACTTTAATGAGGAAGAAAATCAATAAAAATTTTCCTCTTGATACCATCTTATGATTGTAAGAAGCTTCTGTCTAAGTTTGGTAAAAATCTAGGATAGTTAATAAATCTAATGAATGTTTTGAAAATTTTAACTGTAAACTGTATGTAATGTTAACTTAAAGAAAATCTAAGTCCATTTAAAAATAAAATACAGAAAAAATGGAGTTATCTTTTTACAAAATTTACTTCTGGATACTATTTTATGATAATAGATAAGCTTCTGTCCAAGTTTGGAACACACCCAGGATAGTTAAAGAAAGTTATTAAAATTTTAAAAACTTTAACCACAGAGTGAATGTAATGTTTCCCCACAGAAAAACTAAGTCCATTTAAAAGTAAAATACGGAAAAAATGGATTTATATTTTTACAAAATTTACTTCTGGATACTATCTTATGATCATAACCAACCTTCTGTCCAAGTTTGGTACAAACCCAGGATAGTTTAAGAAGGTTATTAAAATTCTAAAAACTTTAACCACAGAGTGAATGTTATGTTTCCCCGCAGAAAAAACTAAGTCTATTTATAAGTAAGATACGGAAAAAATGGAATTTTATTTTTACAAAATTTACTTCTGAATACTATCTTATGATCATAAACAAGCTTCTGTCCAAGTTTGGTAGAAATCCAGTATAGTTTAAGAAGGTTATTAAAATTTCAAAAACTTTAACCACAGAGTGAATATTTGTTGCCGCCGCCGACGACGACGGAATGTAGGATCGCTTAGTCTCGCTTTTTCGACTTAAGTCGAAGGCTCGACAAAAATCAATTTACAAGTTTAATTGTAACAAGATCAGGATATTGGTCTTCATTAAAATATCCAATGTTCATGAAAATTGGCCCAGGTAGCACAAAAATGTTTAAACTACACGTATGTTTAATTTGCTTAAATTATATAGTCAGAAGATTTTTTTCTGTCAACTTTTAAAAATATTACTCCTATTCACCTGATTCACTGCATGGTAAGATTTCCCTAAGCACATGTGTTGTTCCTTTATTTAATCAGTGTCTGAAATTAAAAGGGTAATTATATATATATTGATTTTAGGCCTTTAGCCAAACACAAAGTACATGGTTTTCTATGCTTTGGTTTTAATATTTTATATCACAGTTATGTAATACATTTACTAGAATCTATACATTTATTGTTCTGAATAGGCTCACATGTAATACAGAACATTAACTTCTAAACAGCGACTGATCCAAAAGAGTGGGTTCCGGGGTCGAAACCCCCTTTTATTTTTGACGATCAATGCATTTGAATGGGGACATATGGTAATAGTTGGAACCCCTCCTTTTATATTGGGTTGGGACCCCCTTTTAAAAATGGCTAGATCTGCCCCTGCTAAATGACTTGGCTTTATACAAGTTCAACTGATTCACCTGAATGTAGTTATACATGTATATATTCATACACGAAAAATTAAATGTTTAGTATAAAATATATTTGTGATTATTAAAAAGTTAGGATTGAACTACCAATGGCTGAAGATATATAATATAAAAAAGTGTTTTCTTGCAGTAATTTTGGAAGCATTGTGCTTTAAACGTAACACATCTACACAAAGGATATTGTTGATTTTAATTACCATGTACTGTACATGTAGATGCTTTGGGGAAAGACTAACATAAAAGATTAATCGTGTGCTTCCTGTACATTCATATAAGTATATTCATACTGAATAAATGATTTTCTGTATTGCATGTTACACAGTGTATGTTCAATGAACTAATTGTTCTAAATGTCACATGGGAGGTATAAAATTACCCATGTAATGTGAAACGGTTTTCAGATACACTTCTTTTATCAAATGAATACAGTAACTAAATAAAGTCATCTAATTCAAAGTCAAATGTTAAATCTCAATGATTTAAAGTCATATTAAATGGATTGATATACATAATGTAAGCCTTTGACTTCAAATAGACCACTTTTTGTACGTAATCTAGGTCTTGGCACTGGGACTTCTAGAGGTTTGGATGATTTTAAAGGCAGTTTGTGTTATCACAGAAAAAACTTGAGGGAGTTATAATCTCTGGTCCAGATAAAACGTTGGAGGTTCAAATATAATCAGCTATATTTTGATATAACTACATTAATCTCAAGGTCTTGGTTTTTGTTCCTTTGGGTACAGTTTGATTTTAAGGTTTTGGCATTCATTTATCCAGGAGTTTTTTTCTGGGGAATTATATTAATAAAGGTCCCTGCGATCACTAGATCTGCTCACCTTGTTCCAGTTTAAATGTTTGATGTTATTTTGTAAACATTATACAATGTAGTCCAAATAATTATGAATATAATAGACTTTCAAGATCTGAAAAGAACATTGTTTTTATATTTTCTTTTTCAAAATTTTGTGGTGAATTAATTATCTAGTGTTTCTAGCAATCTTGGTATTTTTAGATGTAAAGGCCAGCTGTTACATGATGTACAGTGTGTGTTGTACATGTGTATGCAACGTTTTTTCCTGATATTAAAGCCATGTATACAGTATATATAATTTTAACTTTTATCAACATGAATAGTCAATCGTTTTGGGTGGAAACATGATATTTTTAATGGGAAACTAGCAATTCATTGATATTTTAATAGGTTTCAAGTATGTTTTTGTTAACCACATATTTTTAATGTGATTTAGAATACATGTATAAGAGAACACCTTTATTTTTGCTGCTTCCCCAACTACTAGATTTAATTTATAAACTATGTGTCATGAACATGATGAAGATAGCATGTGCAGTATACAGTAGTTTGTTATCCTCAAGTTTGGATTATTTTATTTGAGAGCGTGGTGGTTTCTAGATTATCTTTATGAAAATAAATCGATTCCCAAATCCTCTGCATTTAAATAAATAAAAATAAAATCTACCCTGTACTCATATTTATGCCAAGTCATGTATTTCCATTTCCTATGTTAATACATGGTCAATAAAGAAATGACTAAATGAACCAACACCATACCCAAACAACAAGACACATAAGACACACAAGACACTAAAATCTAAATGAAACACGATTTAAAAAAAAGCCCACTTGAACCAAATACAACAACGTATCAGAAGGTTCTAAATGAAATTAACATTGCTTAAAATTAATACCATAAATTCTAGCCAAAAATGATTTTATGACAAACTGAATGTAGCTATTGAACCTGACAAAAATAGACATAACTAGCTTCAAACATTAAGTATAACCTCATGCTAATTTACATTTGTGAATTGTAACCATAAATATGACAATTTGCATGCCCAGAATTAAGAATTTCTTCTCTATCAATTTAAAGTATTAATTAATTATAGATTTTATATTCTCTTCTATTAATTTGATATTGATTATACTAATATAATGAACTTTAAAGCACATAAGAAATGTAAAATAGTTATCAGTTATATAATGTTGTTAACTGGACTACACCTGATGTTTGTCAGGTAAAAACAAGTACATTGTAAGTGCATGCATTTCACAACAAAGGTAAGAAAACAACAATCCTACAAAAACAAACATCCTTCTCACACATTCTCACAAGTCATATAATTGACAGGTGTGACTTTAAGATTAACACCCAAACATTTTAAAAACAATTATGGTTATTAGGTGCTCATTATATGACAGTCTTGTCCATGGAATTATAACTTTCTTGTATATATATATATATATATATTCAGTATCATGAAAAGATTAGGAAATATGTTAATAAGTTAGGAAAGACCATGCAGATAAGTTTTACATAGTCATCAGAGAGGGCCCCACCTCACCATGAAATCCCAGTCCGTATGACCAGTATATATACATACAATGTTAGAAAGTATAGGTTTCAACAATATAAAGCATAATCTAAACAGCATAGCAAGCTATATAAGGGGAAATGATAATTATTTGCAAGATTTGTAACTGTTGCTTCAGTAAGACTCAAATAAGGGTTTTAAATACAGTTTGGCAAGAACTAATTATGACCCGGGCTTGAAGACAACATTTTGTATTTCCTGTGATATTTTAAGAAAAGTTTCATGGCAGATTTAATGTAGTAGCTCTTTATTTGATATTTTTCAGGGTCCCCAGAAACACCTACTCCAAAAGAGACGGCTGCAACAAGTGACAAAAGTTTACCAGGAAACTCAGATTCTTCTGAACAACTGGATTTGTTAAACGATGATATGAAATTGTTTCCATCAACTCCAGATGTGTCCAAAAATAAATCTGAAGAGACTGATGCACCTTGGATTGTGACTGTCAGCATGTTTTGGAACGACTTGCCTGCAATTATGTTGGAAAACTTACCCTATTTACGTTTAGTAGACATTCATAAACAAATCCTTCCTGCCAAAGACACGGGTATTTTGAAAAAACGATGCCAGCTTTTGGGAATTGTTGTTAAAAATTGTTCAGAAATGCAAAGATATTTCCTTGTTCAGTATGGAAGGGCATTTAGTTCAAAAAGTAATTTAATAATAAGTAAAGTAAATGCAGAGTTTTTAATTGGATATTATGTGAATCCAGTGACTAAATTACCAAGGTCATCATCAGAAGACCATCCACAGCCAAAAGTTAAGCCAACTAAAGTCACCAGACCGAGGTCAAGGCCACCAAGTAGAACTGACAGGTAAACAGACAATATTCATGTTAGAATTACTGAATTACTGAATTAGGATATGGTTTTCAATCTATCATCATTCATCCTGATCTTTTTATTGGAAGGAGGAAGAAAAGATGCATTATGATAACCATCATTTACTTATAAAAGTAACTCCTTTTGATTTGATGATTTTTATACGACCGCAAATTTTGAAAAAAATTTCGTCGTATATTGCTATCACGTTGGCGTCGTCATCTGCGTCGTCGTCGTCGTCCGAATACTTTTAGTTTTCGCACTCTAACTTTAGTAAAAGTGAATAGAAATCTATGAAATTTTAACACAAGGTTTATGACCATAAAAGGAAGGTTGGTATTGATTTTTGGAGTTTTGGTTCCAACATTTTAGGAATAAGGGGCCAAAAAAGGCCCAAATAAGCATTTTCTTGGTTTTCAAACTATAACTTTAGTTTAAGTCAATAGAAATCTATGAAATTTTGACACAAGGTTTTTGACCACAAAAGAAAGGTTGGGATTGATTTTGGGAGTTTTGGTTTCAACAGTTTAGGAATTAGGGGCCAAAAAAGGGCCCAAATAAGCATTATTCTTGGTTTTCGCACAATAACTTAAGTTTTAAGTAAATAGAAATCAATGAAATTTGAACACAATGTTTATGACCACAAAAGGAAGATTGGTATTGATTTTTGGAGTGTAGGTCCCAACAGTTTAGGAATTAGGGGCCAAAAAGGGACCCAAATAAGCATTTTTCTTGGTTTTCGCACCATAACGTTAGTATAAGTAAATAGAAATCTATGAAATTTAAACACAAGGTTTATGACCATAAAAGGAAGGTTGGTATTGATTTTGGGAGTTTTGGTCCCAACAGTTTAGGAAAAAGGGGCCCAAAGGGTCCAAAATTAAACTTTGTTTGATTTCATCAAAATTGAATAATTGGGGTTCTTTGATATGCAGAATCTAACTGTGTATGTAGATTCTTAACTGTTGGTCCCGTTTTCAAATTGGTTTACATTAAGGTCCAAAGGGTCCAAAATTAAACTTACTTTGATTTTGACAAAAAATGAATCGGTTGGGTTCTTTGATATGTTGAATCTAAAAATGTACTTAGATTCTTGATTATTGGCCCAGTTTTCAAGTTGGTCCAAATCTGGGTCCAAAATTAAATTTCATCAAAAATTGAATAAATGGGGTTCTTTAATATGCCAAATCTAACTGTGTATGTAGATTCTTCATTTTTGGTCCCGTTTTCAAATTGGCCTACATTAAGGTCCAAAGGGTCCAAAATTAAACTAAGTTTGATTTTAACAAAAATTAAATTCTTGGGCCTCTTTGATATGCTGAATCTAAACATGTACTTGGATTTTTGATTATGGGCCCAGTTTTCAAGTTGGTCCAAATCTGGGTCCAAAATTAAATTTCATCAAAAATTGAATAAATGGGGTTCTTTAATATGCCAAATCTAACTGTGTATGTAGATTCTTCTTATTTGGTCCCGTTTTCAAATTGGCCTACATTAAGGTCCAAAGGGTCCAAAATTAAACTAAGTTTGATTTTAACAAAATTTATATTCTTGGGCCTCTTTGATATGCTGAATCTAAACATGTACTTAGATTTTTGATGATGGGCCCAGTTTTCAAGTTGGTCCAAATCAGGATCTAAAATTATTATATTAAGTATTGTGCAATAGCAAGTCTTTTCAATTGCACAGTATTGTGCAATGGCAAGAAATATCTAATTTCACAATATTTTGAAATAGCAAATTTTGTTTTAATTAGAGTTATCTTTCTTTGTCCAGAATATTAAGCAAGAAATATCTTATTGCACATTATTGTGCAATAGCAAGATTTCTTTTTAATTGGAGTTATCTTTCTTTGTCCAGAATCAACTTAAATCTTTGTTATATACAATATACAATGTATATTCACTTTTTACTACCAACTGATAAATTTAAATAATCATTACCATTCAGTGATAACACGCAGTTTTTTTACATCTTAATATTTTATGATGTATTTAAATGAGTATTTATTGTTGCAAACTCCAATAGAATATTTTAATTGAGATTAGTTTTGGAATAAGGGAAAGGGGGATGTGATTAAAAAATTGGGTTCAATTTTTCTCATTTGAAATTTCATAAATAAAAAGAAAATTTCTTCAAACTTTTTTGAGAGGATTAATATTCAACAGCATAGTGAATTGCTCTAAGAGAAAACAAAAAAATTAAGTTCATTAGAACACATTCATTCTGTGTCAGAAACCTATGCTGTGTCAACTATTTAATCACAATCCAAATTTAGAGCTGAATCCAGCTTGAATGTTGTGTCCATACTTGCCCCAACCGTTCAGGGTTCAACCTCTGCGGTCGTATAAAGCTACGCCCTGCGGAGCATCTGGTTAAACATGTTAAACACCTGTCAACAAACTAGTATATGCATCTGTTTGTCTGCAGCCAAAACATAACTAAAAAGCTAGAGATTGCTTTGAAAAAATTTCATAATTATTTGAATACTAAGGTTATACATGTTATGAGTTAAAGATAGTATATTCAAGTCAATATATATACCTGAAAAAACACACTAATTTTAAAATTGATTATAGTATAATATATATACTACCTATAAATGATTTTTAAAAGTTTTAAACATGAATCTATCAATTCAGAGTTGTGGTATTTTAACCATCGGGTTTGAGTCAATCTTTTTTACTTGTCACAGACAAACTCAAGTACATGTATAAAATATATACAGTTTTGCAAAGTTAGTAGAACTGATATTTGTTTCTCCTGTACTTGATAGATTTGTCATACATGTAATTGTCTATAATCACCTGTCACCTTTACTTACATCTGGTTGTTTATATCTAATAGGAATATCAAGATGAATAACTAGTTAACATCGATTGTCAATTTACTTATTATATAATGAATTGTACCTTGTCTATAGCTATCATTGGTTAAGAAGAATGATTTAATTTATTTGCTAATACAAACAAAATTTTCTTCATGCATGGCAAAAGATTTGTAAGCATTATAAACAAAGCACATTTTTGTAACTACTTTTTTAATTAAAATTATTAAATTTTATGTGAAAATAAATGAAATTAAGAAAAAAACCATATTGAAGTCCAATAATCATTTCTAATTTTGTCAGACTTGCGAGACATAGCAATCCTACATTCTGTTGTACATGCACATATGTCTGCTTTATAAAAATAAGAAGATTTGGTATAATAGCTATATATAGGTTCCCATATATATGGCCTTCAAAAATGAGCTAAACTCGTACCACATAGTCTGCTGTAGGTTCCAATATATATTTCAAATGTAATACAAGAAAAATAACAGCATACAATTAATGTACAAAATATCAATAATGACAATGAATGAATGAAAAACAAATATGATACACAGAAATAAACAACAACCACTGAATTACAGGCTCCTGACATGGGACAAGCACTAATAGAATGTGGCTGGGTTAAACATGTAAGAGAGTGCAAGTAACCATCCCCCTAACCTGGGAAAGATGTGAAACAGTCAGGAACTCATGATAGTGCAACAGAAGAACAATCTATAAAATCAGTTGAAAAATGCTTAACACAACATTGAGGCAGTCCCATTGCATTGTAGTGTTTTTATCATGTTAATGCTAATTTTTGAAGTTTTATTTCATTTATTACCGTTGTTAATGTAATATTATAATATTTATTTACATCAAACAAAGGGAATTCGAATCACTCATTTTCATTGTATCAATTTGACAGAAATAACTAAATTTTCTATTACCATGTATATGTAACTTGTTTCTATCAGCATTTATCTAGATCTAAATCATCTTTTTTGATTGTTTTTTTTAGTGAGAAGACAAGGACAGTTGTTCCTCAGAAAAAAACTCCAGTTATAGCGGAGCCACCTCCTCCAGCCCCACTTGGGCGAACACGTCATAAGAAGATCAATTTTCTGGAATTACTAAAGGGGATTCAAACAGCAACTCCACAGAAAATTCTGTCACAGAACATGTAGAAGAAAAGAAATCAGAAGGAAGCATTTCTGTCGTAGTGGTACAACCCCCAGTTGGTTGGAAAAAATCTGATTCGACAGTTAAAAAAATTGAAATAGGAAAGAAAACTGTTAAACGCTTGCATTCGGGAAGTGAAATAAACAAAAAGAAATCGGAAGAATGTCAGACAATTGATTCTATGGGTGATGATGATATTGAGAATAGAAATTTGACATGGCTGTGTAAAAAAAGGCAAAAGATTCCATTGAAAGTGAATAATAAAAAGGTCAAGAAACCAGGTTCACTAAAAGTAAAATGGACAATTTTTAACAAAGCAAGTAGGAAAAACTTGATTAAGAAAAAGAAACAGAGAGAGGTATTATCTGTTGTGCATAAAGATATTTTACCTAATAACAGTCATTTAAACAATATACAGCCAGGCAATGTGTTCATGGATTTATATAACAATGAAAATTCTTCGTGTGTTCGTTGTTGCACATGTAACAAGATATTTTCAATAGATGCTTTCCTCTCACATCAGCATGATAACGGGGGTGACGGAAAACTGATTTCCGTGGTTAATCCACAAATTTAAGTCTCAGGGATGCATCAGATTCACAAAAGAAAATATGGCGCAACTTTCAGCTAAAAAGGAAACGATTCAATAACAATAAAATAACAACAGTTCAAAATGGGTTACCAAAATACAAATTGTTGAAAGACAAAATGATTTGGAGAAAAGAACTCTGATTGTTAAACCTCCGTCAAACAAATCATTGCGTATCAGTTCTAGGAAGCGTAAACAAAAACAATTGTATCCCATCGAAAACTATTCTTATAGTTCTGTTGTTAAACACGAAGGACAGGATACATCATCACCTTCACCCAACAAAATCATCAAAGTTTCCAATGATCTAGCTGATAATGTCGTCACAGAGTCAAATGGACCAATATTAACAAGTTTCACTGCCTTAGAACATGATGTGTGATTGTGTACATGTACAGAATGTATGGATATTTAGATGTTTGTTATGAGTGATTTTTTGTTCTGTTATGTCAGTTTTGTTTGTTTGTTTGTTAGAACCATCATGCCATAGATGGTCTTATTATATGTATATGTAGCAAAGAGTACATCAAACACTAAGTATTGAACATGTTCATGATGTTTATAATTTATAATATTGCAATCAAAATATTTGAAACTGACAGATATCATGCTAAATTCCTGATCTTTTTAAACATTTTTGAATTTAAAGGTCAATTGATCTATAGTGGAAGATATTCTGAAAGGTCTACTATCTTCAAACAGTGGAATTTTTCTTGTGCATTTTTATAAATGGAGATCATGTACTTTTATCATGTTAATCATTTGTTAATTGTAAAATTAAGTATGTAACTTTTTTCTTTTTAATCTGAATGGAAAAACAATAAAAATATTAAAAATATGTGTAAATATAATTGCTTGAAGTTAAAAAAAAAAAATATTATTATTTTCAAATGAATTCCAAATTTAAAAGATTGAGCACAGTAAAATTCATGTGAATCGTGTGATAGGAAACGTATTTTTTCTTGGTGTAAAACTGGTATTAAGGGGAAAAAATGAAAATTTGATCAAATGCAAAAAGGTAAAATGAATATTCTAGAATAGATAACAGACTACATTTTGTAACACGTTAAAGATACTTGTATAAACATGAAACACATGTATTTAACAAAATCAATGATTCATCATTAAAATTTGAAACCTAGCTGACTTAGCATGTGATCACTGATGGCAAATCAATGATATTGATTATGAAAAGTTTATTAGTCTCAATATTGCTATTTCTTGGGATTAAGTACATACTCATACTGTTATGATATGAATTTATATTGATAACTAATGTTACTATGAAATTTATGGCTACATATATATATATATATGAATTTAGTCATTATCTTGGTTTGCAAGATTAGATGTATGTAAGATCACAGTAGAATTATTAACTACATGTATCAGCAAAAAATTATCAGTGAATAATGTTTACTATAAATAGGATTGTTGCTTGAATACATACATGTACATGCATTGATTACTGTTCACAATTGTTTTTTCCATGCTATGATTACAAGCTGTTTCAATAGTATTATGAAACATTTGATAATCCTGGAATTCAGCATAAAAATTACCATTAAACGTTTTATCAACTTGTTCAAATATTAAAAAATTCTAAACATCTATTTATAATCCCACATATATATATGCACAATTTCAAGATCTGTGTTGAAAAAAATTTCTTAAAAAGTTTTGCTTGTTGCATTGGGTTTCACATTGTTATGAGTGTGATAATAAGTGACTAAGCATTAAACATTGCTTGTGCTCATCGTAAAAGATTGCTTGCTAATGAAACAAAACAGAGACACATTGTGTGTACTAGTAGTAGTAGTACTGTACTGCTATTTTGCCCTTTGTCAGTCCACATGCAATTTTATTAATAAATCAATACTTGTCTCTGTTTAATTTTCTGACAATTTCAGTTAGCTTTTCATTTTATAAGTGTCTATTCTTTATTAATTTTTTAATTTAGGACGTATTATTATAACATATAAGAGTAGCTTAAAATTTATAAAGCATAATTTACAAGAGATGCGTTGATTAACACAAAATTAGCAAGAGATACTTCCCTTTTGCCATCATGCTGCAAGTGTACAAACAGCCAAATTCAAACTTGTTATACTGATGTCTTGACAACTATTGATTCTTTATGCTTAATTCATCACTACCATTTATTAAGGATCTAATATCCAACTTAAGAGTGCATCTCATGTTTCAATTTGGTTAGTCAAATAGGAAAGACATTCATTCCTTCAAATTACTGTCAAAGGGAAATAACTCAGTTAAATTTTTGTACATGATTTAAAACTTATCTCTCGAGACCTATCAAAACAGTTTAAATTTAATAGTTACTGGTAGTATTGATAAAATCTAAAAGTTAGTATTGATACAGATGCCAGGTCAAAAATAGCAAAATTTATCCCCAATACAAAATGTATTGGAGAACTTCAGATTCAATTGGCAAATGATGTTGCTCTATAAAATTGTGTTATATTTACATGATTAGTAAATTCTATGAGTAGATAATGTTGATATATTGTCACCTGTCATTCTTTGTGTAGCTGTATATTTCACAACAACAATAAACACAGAATAAGTCCAACTGAGAGTTATAGGTTAATACATGTGTATGCTGCAAAATTGTTGTTGATTTTGATATTAGTTAATCATAGAGGAAACATACTTGTAATGAATTATGTTGACATATATTGGAATGAGTGGTCATTAATTTATGGTACCACAACAAACAGTTTACTTTAGTAATATTTTTGAAAGATCTAACTTATAATGGTTTGAGTTTTATCATGTTATTAAGCATTTATGAAGTATTTTGGAATTATACTGTCAATTTTTGCTTGGAATTATTGTAACCAAAAACATAATAGTTTTTAATGATTTTTTTTTTAAATTTTAAAACACTTTGATGAATAGTAAAATTTGTTATCATAATTAATTAATTTGTGTTATTAACATTTGGTTTAGTTATGGAAAGCATTTAAATGTTGTTTATTTTCTTTTGTGCATCAGGAGTAATTAAAGTATGATATATATCAGAACATATAGAGTGATTAAAAGGGAGATAACTTGTAAATAGTGTTATAATTGTGTATCATATTGTAATTAGAACCTGTCAAATACTTGTGTTGTATTGGATTAGTGCTGAATCATGTTCTTATTGTTTCTTTTTTCTGTGAAAAAGTGGTAACATTTCAAATGGAATAAAGTTTTTTTCAACCAATATTTGATTTTGTTATTGTTGAGCTTGCGACTTTTGTTGCAGAAAGCTCAACATAGGGATAGTGATCCTCCTGCAGTCACATTGTTAGCTTACTTCTTAAAAGCTTTATATTTTAGAAGGTGGAAGACTTGGATGCTTCATATTTTGTATATAGATGCCTCATGTGAAGAGGTTTCCGTCAGTCACTTGTCCAATGTCTTTGACCTCATTTTCATGGTTCACAGACTTCTTGAAAAAAAAGTTAAGATTTTTTTTCAATGTTAAATTCTCTTATTATAAGTAACAGAATACCTATATTTGGTATGTGCTTACCTTTCTAGGTTCTCATGCCCGTTAGACAGTTTTCACTTGACCACGACCTCATTTCATGGAGCAGTGAACAAGGTTTAGTTTTGATGGTAAAGTCTATATCTCAGAAACTATAAGAAATAGGTCTCCTATATTTGGTGTATGGAAGGAATGTAAGATGTACATGTCCAACTGGCAGGTGTCATCTGACCTTGACTCCATTATCATGGTTCAGTGGTTATAGTTATGTTTTGTGTTTTTGTCTGTTTGTGTTATACTGCATGCAATAGGTCTACTTTATTTGGTGTAGGGAATGATTATAAGGTGTACATGTTTATCTAGTAGGTGTCGTCTGACCTTGACCTCATTTTCATGCTGCAGTGGTCAAAAGTTAATATTTTTAGATTTAGTTTTTTTGTCGAGCCTGCAACTTTTGTTGCAGAAAGCTCGACATAGGGATAGTGATCCGGCGGCGGCTACGGCGGCGGTGTTAGCTCACTTCTTAAAAGCTTTATATTTTAGAAGGTAGAAGACCTGGATGCATCATACTTTGTATATAGATGCCTCATGTTACGAACTTTCCCTCAGTCACATGTCCAATGTCCTTGACCTCATTTTCATGGTTCAGTGACTACTTGAAAAAAAGTTAAGATTTTTTGTTATGTTAAATTCTCTCTTATTATTAGTAATTGGATAACTATATTTGGTATGTGCGCTTGCAAGGTCCTCATGCCCGTCAGACAGTTTTCACTTGACCTCGACCTCATTTCATGGATCAGTGAACAAGGTTAAGTTTTCGTGGTCAAGTCCATATCTCAGATACTATAAGCAATAGGTCTAGTATATTCGGTGTATGGAAGGACTGTAAGGTGTACATGTCCAACTGGCAGGTGTCACCTGACCTTGACCTCATTTTCATGGTTCAGTGGTTATAGTTAAGTTTTTGTGTTTTGGTCTGTTTTTCTTATACTATATGCAATAGGTCTACTATAATTGGTGTATGGAATGATTGTAAGGTGTGCATGTCTAGCTGACAGGTGTCATCTGACCTTGACCTCATTTTTTATGATTCAGTGGTCAAAGTTAAGTTTTTTAGTTTTGGTCTATTTTTCTAATACTTTATGCATTAGGTCAACTATATTTGGTGTATGGACATATTTTATGATCTTTATGTTGGTTACGCTGGTTTTATTGACCTTGACCTCATTTTCATGGTCCATTGCTAAGTTTTAAGTGTTTGTGTGTTTTGGTCTGTTTTTCTTTATTTATAAGCAATAAGTCAACTATATTTGTTGTATTGAAGAATTGTTAGCTGTACATGTTTGCCTGGCATGGTTCATCTGACCTTGACCTCATTTTCATGGTTGATTGATCAATGTTTCCTTTTCTTGATTAATGTTGAGTTTATGTGACAGTTGTAATAAAGCTTTATATTAGGTCTGTCAAGATAGTATCAAGGATTAGTAAAGAAGGCGAGACATTTCAGTGTGTGCACTCTTGTTTCTAATACTATACAATTGGTCAACTATATTTGGTGTATTGAAATATCTATATGTCAGTCGCACAGGTTTTATTTGACCTTGACCTCATTTTCACAATGTATCAGTTATTTTTTTGTGTTTTGGTCTGTTTTTCTTAAACTATAAGCAATAGGTCAACTATATTTGTTGTACATGTGTGGAAGAGTTGTTAGCTGTACATGTCTGCCTGGCATGGTTCATCGGACCTTGACCTCATTTTCATGGTTAATCGGTCTAGTTTTCTTGGTTAATGTTAATTTTAGGTGACAGTTGTAATAAAGCTTTATATTAAGGACTATCAAAACATAATATCAATGATTAGTAAAGAAGGCGAGACATTTCAGCGTGTGCACTTTTGTGTTTTGGTCTGTTTTTTCTTGTACTGTGTACTATAGGTCTACTATATTTGGTGTATGGAATGATTGTTAGGTGTACATGTCTAGCTGGTAGGTGTCCTCTGACCTTGACCTCATTTTCACGGTTCATTGCTCAGTGTTCTGTTTTGTGTTTTGGTCTGTTTGTCCTAAACTTAAGCAATAAGTCAAATATACTTGTAGTATTGAAGAATTGTTTGCTATAAATAACTCCCTGGCATGGTTCATCTGACCTTGACAACAGACATGGTTCATTGGTCAATGTTTTTGACACAAGGTTTTTGTCTTGCCTTTAACAGAAGTTGTAGTATGTGAGACATACAGATTTCATTATTAGGAAAGTATTGACAGCCTTAACAATTTATATAAATCTTTTTATCTCACAAGGTAGAAGACCTGGATGCTTCATACCCTTATTCAGATACCTCATTATCTTATAAAGATTTAATTATTTGAAAATTAAGAAATGTGGTATGTAGTATGTTTGCGAATGAGACAACTCCACCAAAGTTCAAATGAAGTGGATGTAAGCAATTATAGGCAACTGTAAAGCCTTCAACAATGAAAAAATACAGAATGTATAGTCTACTACTTGAGCTATAAAAGACCCCAACAAGAAAAATATGAAACAAATAAATTGAAATCTAATGGCCTAATTTGGTTCGACAAACCAACAACAGCTGTGTTCAGTATGACGTGAACTTTTTAACATATTTGGTTTTGACCCAGATTTAGCTGTTAACCCAAAATGGTAATGTGACAGTAAGAGTGGAGCATCATGGTGTCCTATATACCACAGTACATATTCTTGGTTTCAAATGTGTGGCACTTAAGCAAATCTAGTGTGTCTTACCAAAAGGGCCATGCCAGCAATTGCCTACACTTAATGCATTTAATTATCTGTCATTTCATAGTCCTTCATCCCTTAACTTTTCTTTAAAAAATTAACAATTTCCATTGAACTCAAATATTCTTATTGCATTATTATTGTATCTATACATGTGTAATGCAAAGCTGTCAGGTGTGCAATACAGGTTCATTGAAGCCTAGTAGTTGGTAGTGATTGGCTTTTGTTTCTAAACTGCAAAAGCTAGGGTAAATGGTTTATTTTAAACAGATATATCATGTTAAGGAGGGGTATTTGCGAAAAATACCAGTCGAGAGAATGTTAAATTTCACGAGCCGTAAGGCGAGGGAAATTCATTCTCAAGACTGGTATTTTTCGCAAATACCCCTCAAGAACATGCTATATCTGTTTAATTACACCGAATGTTAATGTTCAAAAACGCATTGATGATCGTGACGTTACAAGCGTCCAGTCGGATAGAGTATTTTTGGCAAATACCACGGCAGAGAGGGTAAAAAAGGCATATCCTTTTGGCAAATACCCCGGCGGCGTTAAAAATGAACGGTATTCATTTGATAACAGTAAATTGGTGAAAAATACACTAGCTATCAACCAATCAAAATCCAAGATTCTTACATAAGGTGTAATTAGAAAAAATAACAACATGTCAAGTTTTATCTTCTATTGGCTATTGTTTTACAAGTATATCTCAGCTAGGTGAAAATTTTAGGCTTTGTATCAATCAGCACTGAATTTTTTCTATTAAATCTTATGTATTTTTATACAATGCAAACAAAAAATTGGGTTAGTATAATGGTATGATGTTGTTGTCTGCATCGTAATTCAAAGACATATTTGGTTTCTGGACAATAACTTTAGTTTACATGAATGGATATCTTAGAAATTAAATAAGAAGGTTCAATACCACAAAATGAATTTTGGGATGATGGTCCCAACTGCTTAGGAATTAATTAGAAGCCAAAAAGGGGATCAAAAGACGCATTTTTCTACTTTCATGATAATAACTTGTATTTAAGTCTTTTAATTGCTCTGAAATTGTACCACAATGTTAAATGCCACAAGCAGAAGGTTTGGATCCATCTTAGGGGTTATGGTGCCAACAGTGTAGTATTTCAGGGCCAAAAAGGGGCCAACAAAATAATTTTGTACTTTCTGGATAATAACTTGTGTGTAAGTAAATTTAGGAAGATGTTAGTGCGAATGAGACAACTCTCCATCCAGATAACAATTAATAAACGTAAACCATTATAGATCAATAAGGAGCCTTGGCTCACCTCGAACAACAAGCTATAAAGGGCCCCAAAATTACTAGTGTAAAACAATTCAAACGGGAAAACCAACGGTCTAATCTATATAAAATACGAGGAACCAGAAACACGTATAAATTACATAAACAAACGACAACTACTGTTGTGTAGGTGTGTGGATTTCTATGACATTGTATTGCAAAGTTCAAAATCACGAAAGGAAAGCTTGGATTGAGTTAGGGGTTTGGTGTTGCAATCATGCGAGAATTAGGGGCCAAAACAAGCATTTCCAGACAATCACTTGTGCTTAAGTGTATGGATCTCTCTGAAATTCAACTGTACTCATGACAAGGTTCCATACTACAAGGGAAATAATAAGTTCATAGTGTCAAGTGGCAAACATTTCATGTAGTTTTAGGGCGAGAAGAAATTAACAACAGGTACAACGGGTAGATTCTGTTATATATAGCCTTCCGCCTTGAGAGAGGTTGGGGGATTTGGAATTTGAACTGCCACAGGAAAATGAGGGTATTTTGCATAGGGACAGAAATTAATTAACGTCCCCATTCTGACCACAGGAACTCGGTAAGCAGATTCAAATTTTGTTCATCAATGTTTTTTAAACTTTTTTCGTGTTTCCTGTCTATATTTGGTTTGTATTATTAACGTTTTCCAGATTTCACCAATATTTCTTTGTTTTCTAGTAATGTGCAGTTTATTAGCATTTTTTAGTCTACAAATTAAGAATTAGTGATCATAATTTAAATATAGAAATAGGAAGACATTCTAATATTCCTAGAGAGCAGAGATTATGTTTTAAATGTAACATATTGGAAGATGAAAACATGTTTTATTAGATTGTATATTCAATAAGGAACTTAGAAACAAAATTTTTGAAAATTTGAAACTAAAGACTTGTCTGATAAAAAAGGTGATTTATATATGCACTCTCACTGCGAAACACTGAAAAAATTATAATTACTTGTAAACTGTATTTAAAATGAGATTAAATGAACATGTCTTGAAAAATGTTGGAAACCTACTTTATAACTTGCTTGGAAGAACTGTTTCAGGAGGCATACTTTGGTCTATGTGAATATTAAACAAAGGACGCAGACGGATTTATCACAAAATTGCGTTTTGATGATGGTGATGTGTTTGTACATCTTACTTTACTGAACCTTCTTGCTGCTTACAATTATCTTTATCTATAATGAACTTGGCCCAGTAGTTTCAGTGGAAAATTGTTAAAAATTGACTGTAAAGGACAATAACTCCTTAGGGGGTCAATTGACCATTTCAGTCATTTTGACTTATTTGTAAATCTTACTTTGCTGAACATTATTGCTGTTTACAGTTTATCTCTATCTATAATAATATTCTAGATAATAACCAAAAATAGCAAAATTTCCTTAAAATTAACAATTTAGGAGCAGCAACCCAACAACGGGTTGTCCGATTCATCTGAAAATTTCAAGGCAGATAGATTTTGACCTGATAAACAATTTTACCCCTGTCAAATTTGCTGTAAATGCTTACTAAAAAATAATATGCACATTGATGCACATTAAAATAACTGTAAAAAATATAACTATATATTTTTGGAGATTTTGCATTTACAAAAATTGTAGACAGACGATCAAAGTGAAAACTGTAGGGCTCTCACATCCTCACAGGGGAGCCCTTTTGATGTCAGTTTTGAGATATTGAATTTGTGATGATTTCTGTTTCTATCAAAGTAAAAGAGTATTTTATATCCAAACAAGTATGGACACAGACGCAAATTGTCAGTGGGGTTAAAGGTTGTTACTAATGCATTGAAAGCTAGACTGAAAATGTGCATTAACAAACTGAGTTGATGTGTACATGTCTTCATTCAAATGCATTGACTGATAAAAAAGGGGGCTTCAACTTCCAACCCCCTCTATGAATTAGTTGCTTGAGTGTTTGAATATGGAGTTTGTTAATATATAGCTGCACTGTACTGTAAGCGCATGATACGTCTTGATTCCTTTTAAGCTTGCTTAAAGGTTGAACTATTTTTTTGTACATTTATTAGGCTATTTGTTTTCTCATTTCATTTGTTTTATATTTGTCATTTTAAGGTATTTTATAGCTGACTGTGCTGTATGAGATTTTGTCATTGTTGAAGGATATTTGGGGACCTGTAGTTGTTAATCTTGTTTAAATTTTTGAAATGTAGCTGAAGTCAACAGACATAGACAATTCACCAAAGTTTCATAAAATTTTGTGGAAGTGTTTATGTGAATAATTGAGATAGGAAATGAGGAAAGTGTCAAAGCTACAACAACCCAACCATAGAGCAGACAACAGCTGAAGGCCACCAATGGGTTTTCAATGTAGCGAGAAACTCCTGCAACTATAGGGTCCAAAAACTATAAAATCCCTTCTTTTTTTTAGCATATATAAAAATTCATAACACAGAAATGTATAATCTGGAATTCATTACAATCAAAAGGGACCTTAGGTCACTAGTGTAAACAATTCACAAAAGTTTAATTAAAGATGATGGATGCATTTTTGTGTTATTGTCCAAAATTGGAAAATTCTCCCTTTTTTAAGGATAAAATCTCTCTTCATAACATGGAAATGAAAATTCTGAAATTTATAAAATAGATGTGGAGCTAATGTCAATAGATATAAAAATTTAAACAAAGTTTCATGAAAGTAGGGGGAAGTGTTTTCTAGTAATTGTCTGAAGTGTGGATGATGAACGGATGGACAACAGTATACTATAATAAATTCAAATTCAAATATATTTTATTGCTAATCAAAGCGCCCACAAGGAGCAGAACAATCAACATTAATTACATACAAATGATTACAAGTGATTCAATATGATTATAAAGACACAATGTTATAAAAAAAAAATATACAAAAATACAAAAACCAAAATATATTTATTAAGACACAAGAATACAACAAGCAGTGTTAAACAATATAAGGGGGTCACTGGGCATTTCTATATCTATATATTATTTAAGGAAACTTTCCTATATGAGGATAAATTTTCCAATAATTCTCCGAGTTTCTGGAGTATGAAAGTATCTTCAGAGGACATTAGCCAAATAAATTGTGATTTAATATCTAAACCACTAAAATTTTTAAACCGTTGTTTTATTTCATTTAAAAAGTTGAAACGAATATTATAATATAATATGTTGTGTATGAGACAGTAGTATAATAAAATGGTTTTGAATGAATAATGATTAGAAACTGTTAATGCAGTTATTGATATAATACGTGTTTAAGGGCATTCATTAAACTATAGCTCAGACTATAGGTACTGTTTTATTATGCACTTTTAATGGGAAAATTATTGCAAGATGTAAATTATGTAGGTAGTAGCAGTGGCGGATTCAGGGGGGGGCGTAGAGGGCGTATGGTGGATTTGACCAGTGCGTTGAAAAAACGGCACACGGTCATTTTGAAATTCAAATAACAGTAATACACATTGCTTAGGCTGAGGATGTCATGACAATCAGGAAACCTTCAAAGCGACATAGGATTGAGCAAGAACGTATTGACGTTTATTTCACTATTCAACCAAACAGAAAGTAATAGTAAATATTATACTCTATATAGACTATTACTCTCTCATGAAAAAAAAGTTCCATAATATTATCTACCTACGAAAACATGTTTAACCCCAAATGCCACAGCCTATTTTATAAATAACAAAGTTGAATAATGATCCCCAGTCATCCCGCCGCATTTTTGCGCCTGTTCCAAGTCAGGAGCCTCTGGCCTTTGTTAGTTTTGTATTATTTTATTTTTAGTTTCTTGTGTACAATAAATTATTTGGAAATTAGTATGGCGTTCATTATCACTGAACTAGTATATATTTGTTTAGGGGCCAGCTGAAGGACGCCTCCGGGTGCGGGAATTTCTCGCTACATTGAAGACCTGTTCGTGACCTTCTGCTGTTGTTTTTTCTATGGTCGGGTTGTTGTCTCTTTGACACATTCCTCATTCCCCATTTCCATTCTCAATTTTAGTATAAGCTCTAGAAAAATTTCAAGTCTCATGTACGAACCATTTGATTTGAGGAGGCAGTCTGAGATATTTGAGTAAGAAAAAAATGGCTCTGATTCTTGCCTTAAACAAAAATTCTGGCCGTATCTGGATTGAAAACAATAGTCTTGTCCACTTTTTTGCTATTAAAAACGAAAATTTGCAACGAAATTATTTAGCATGAAATGAACATGATGAATAAAAACGGGCGTAGTTTTTTTGTGGCCGGGGTTTGCATGTCTGACTGGAATGTCTGTTTCGCCGGACTTATATATATTGAATACTTTTTCAAGACCAGACTGTAACCTGCCTGCTGGGTGTGACCTTTAGGTCTCCATTTGTCGACCTTCATTCTAACTTCGTTGTCATTTCAGACACTTTCGTAATCTTTGGTGGTTTTGGAACCCCTCACTCGGTTCTCTAAGTTGTGTTGGGTGAAACATATCAATCAAACATTTTGATAAAAACTGCTTGTTTGTCTTTTTTAACTCGTGTCGGTCGTATTGTAAATTTCATCGAATTTCCTTGTCTATTTTTTACTGACAAGTCCTACCTATATCAAATATATCAGTACATCTTTGGATCAATACTATCATTTTATGATAGACAATTAATAGGGAGAATACAGCATAAAAAATGTCCAACCCTTACACTTTACAGCAACTATAAAATATACATGCCCCAAGCCAGGAACCGTTTAAATAGTGCATTTTATGTTTTTAGGCCTAAAAAGGTACCAAAAATGTTTTCGCCTCGCTCCGCCCCCCCTTTCAAAAATCCTGGATCCGCCCCTGAGTAGTAAGGTTGTAAAAGATCAAAATCTGGAATGAATAGAAATTGGTAACAAATTATTGTAATATGGATGTGTGAATAGGACTCATCAGTAGGTGTTTCACACATCAATATTATTAACAACAAAAAATTAAAACTCAATTGGTTGAAATCCAGTGAATGAGTTTCTGGTGACTGTGCAAATAAAAAATTTAAAAATTTGATCTCGAACTTTGAAAAGATAGTACTGCCTATACCCCCAAGGCCAGGTTGACTTAAGTCTAAAATGTAGAAAAGTCTAAATTGTGAAAAATTGTTTTAGAGATAATTTTGAATATGTGATAAACATAAATTTTATTTATGAAATAATGAACAAAATACTTTAATGGAAAAATCAATTTAATGTGTCAGTTTGGCCTTGTGAGTTTCGTCCCTTTAGTACATCTTTTCAATTTACATTTGAATACTTTTATAGATTAGACATGTATTGATGGCTCATTCATTCAAATTTTTAGTTTAACCAAAACGTGTGTTTTTTTACATAAAATATGTGGTTGAATAGTGGATTGTAGCTGTACTTGCTGATGATTTAATAAGAGTTTATGTGAAACAAAATGAATGAATTATATGATTAGAAGAATTAATATTTTCTTTGAAGGAATAATACTGATAACTGTTCAAAAGATAATAGACTCTATAAATATAATAAAGTTTCTGATTTTGTATGGTTAGTTTGTAATGTTTGATATTATAAGTTTGTTCCTAGTACAATGTATTTCTAAGTATTAATTGATAGGATTGCCGTACGTTTTAGATTGTTGGTAGTTGTTTTTTTTTTTATATAAAATAAGCACAATTTTTTATACAGGGATTTTTTTTTTATTAATGACCATTCTTCTTTATTTCATTGAAAGGCATAGTTTTATCTTAACTGATTTTTATTGATTTAAACAATTTCTGAAAGATGCAAGTTACTTTAATTTTGGCATGGTTAACTATAATTTTTTTAGGGGAAGTGGTTATAGTTTTTATTAATGCTGACATGATGGAAAAAATAGAGATAAAATTTCAAAGAAGTTCTGTAGAAACAGAAGCTTGATGGTACAAACTGTATATGATTTAATGTGTGATTATTGAGGTCAATGTGGGAGTTTGATAGTGGACTTGCATTTGTGTTGGTATGCATTCAGGGAAATTTATTTCCTTGGTTTTTCTTTCTCCAATATATGGATTGAATTATTTAAATCTGCAAAATTGTTTACAA
This sequence comes from Mytilus edulis, assembly GCA_019925275.1. Classification (NCBI taxonomy): domain Eukaryota; kingdom Metazoa; phylum Mollusca; class Bivalvia; order Mytilida; family Mytilidae; genus Mytilus; species Mytilus edulis. Next base: position 56,100,099 of record CM034355.1, read on the forward strand.
TTAAAGTCTGAATATGTTGAATAATTTTAAACAAATGAAAGCAATTGGTGTTTGCTTTAAAGCAACAATAAAAAGATATTGTGAGAAATAATTTGATAAAATTATATTAAATTAATAAGAGAAAAGATGCTAGTTTGTTTACTTACAAATAAAGGGACGAATTATAAAAAAAGGTATAAAATAAACATATGTACAGTAACATGTGTAATAAAATGACAAACATATCTTGTATTATGCATAAAAAAAACAAAATGTAATATGTCTATTGTAAAATTAAAAGCTATAATAGAAAATTTAGGAATGTTTTGAATATGATATGTTGAGGCTATATTGAAAAAAAACCCAGTATAAATAAAAAATATTATCTTGTATATCCAAACAATAACTGAAATAGCAAATATTTTCGAGTTGCTAGTAAACACACCACTTTTAATTGGCCGAAAAAAACTAGTGTATCTGTTTGATTAAGGTTCAATAGTGTAAAGAAAAGAAATTCAAGCCTCAAAAGCCAACTTTCAGGAAATCCATTTTTAAATAAATAACCTGAAGACTGAAAATTTTTGTTTTAAAAGATAAACACAAGTGGGGTTTTGTAAAAGAAACAAAACTGGAATATCATCTCTACATATTTAGAGTATTTTGAGTTAAATTTGTGTAACAATTCTTTTGAAATAATTCATTTTTACCTGTTTTCATTATTTTAGTAAAATAAAATCATCATTTTTGGATGTTTATATTATCTTATTTAAAATATATCATTGGTGATTTCTTCAAATTGGCATCTTTATAACAGATTTTATACCGGATTTTAGTAAAAGAAAAAACATATCATCTTTGGCTGTGTATTTATCTTATTTAAAAACTTTCCATTGGTGATTTATTTAAATTGGCACAATTAATCTTGATACATTTTCAAACCTAATGTCATTTTTAAAAAAGGGGTCCATTAACTCATTTTCATGTTAAATCAGTCTGAATGATAAAAATTAGTCAAAAAATTAATCTTTTCCTAATATGTAACTATTTGAAATGGCCAAAAGTAACATTTGACATTAGTGACATCATTACCTCCCCTGTAACTGTATCATATGTCCTTGATAGCAAACTTATATCAGCCTCCCTATAGATCTTAATTAACATTGGCTGTCAAAAAGTTACAGTAAGATAAATTATCATTTGAAGATGCATAAACTAAAATTATGCACCTTAATAATTGACTTTAAAAAATTTGGCCCTCAATGATAACAATACTAAGTACTTGAGGATGTGCTGTAGTAAATTAAAAATTATCTACATGTTTCTGTTTCTAGTGCATCTTCATCAGGATATAAACCACAGGCAAGTACAAAATGGTGAAGTGATAATTTGCACGTCACAATATCAACAAGGGGAGTAATTACAAATAGAAAATGAGAGTTGGTATGACATCAAACTTTGAAAAGAATGTTAAATAGAATTTGTTGAATATTGTTTAATCAAATTTTGCAGAGGTACATGCTTCCAATTGGCTTCCCTCAGAGTTACATACTTCTAATTGGGACCTCTCTGTCAGGGGTACTACTTCTAATTAGCTTTTGCAGACAGAGGTATATATGTACTGCTTCCAATCAGCTTCGCAACAAGACAGAGGGTGTGCTCCCAATTAGCTTCACTAAGAGGTACGTACTTCCAATTGGCTTCGCTCAGACAACCATACTACTTCATGTGATGTAATGGTATGGATTTGCAAGTCTGTACTATATCTATTGTTGAAATGGTACATAATTGCAATTAATTGTCGTCCAAATTTGCAAAAACATATTTTATTTTAACATTCTTGATCCAGTTTACTTTCATACCTACTTTAAAATAATATGGAAATTTTCATATCAAACTACTACTTATGCAGTCAGGATTCTAATTTCTACTATGTCAAAATTATCTCCCCTTTATAGCCCCTTATTTTTTCAATCATAAAAATGAAAGCCATTTTACTGACTTTTTTCTGAAATAAAATCAGATAACCTTTGCATTTTAAAGAAAGTTTCCAGTATATCTAAAGCTGCATACTATAATTCTAGTACAAACATGTAAACAAGATGCAAAAAAAATCATAAATCTGTGTTTGCATTTGTTAAAAGTGGTTCATGTGAATTCAAGTCACTGGGGAATTGTCAATAAAAGTACAAATTTACGCCATCTTTAATTAAAAAGCATTGTATTTTTGTAAGGATAATAAAAAGAGAGTTCTGATGGTCAACAATATAGCAATCAAATACTCTGTTTAGTTTTGGCTTCAAAAAAGTGAGGAGAGAATATGACAATAATGTGTTGTAATATAATATTGATCAGTTAAAGAATAGAAAGTGAAATATATAATGTTGTAGGGAATCTGGAAAACAGCAACCAAAGTACTTATAAAAATTGGGGTGGGGGGAGGGGGGTTGCTTATAACAAATTGTGATTTTTTTTCAACAGAATAAAAATTTGTGAAGCAATTTTGCTATAAAAATTCTTTCTTATATTTAAATGTGCTTTAACTGGAATGAAAAGTTAAAAATAGAACACCACAGTAATAACATGGTCCTAGGCCATGCAAGACTAAAAATAATTTGGGGTCAATTTAGGCCGTAACACATATTTACATATAAAATTGCTTATAGAAGCTATGGGAAAGAGAAATTTGTTTGGTAATTTCTATGCTAAATTGACATGATACAAAAAGCCTGATACAAGACCCTTACATTGGACCTTTTTGGACAACAGTATCATCATTTTTAATTGGAAAACTTGCATGTAATATTATTCTCAACAGGCATATATTTAAACCATTAACTATCCTATAGAAGAAGAAAAAAAGGTTTCATATGAAACCAAACAGATACACCAATCTTTGTAAAATGATTATTTTTACTGACTAAGTGAACTCTTTAAAATGGAATTCAACTAATTCAACTTTTATGTACAATTAGCTCCTTATCATGGAAATTGCAGAATCTACATTTACTGATCAGGGAATTTGCAGAATCTACATTTACTGGACTCTTAGGCCCAAGAACAGTTATTTTAAAGTGCATTTCTTTTAGACAATAAACACAAATAAAAAAAGAGCACATTTGTTATAACAGTTTTTTAAAGTGTAGTGCATGCACTACTTATGGGACAAATTATATCAAAATTATAGAAGTCTATCGACTCAAACTCAAAATATGGACAATTATATGTTAAGGTGGTCTATAATTCAATAATATACAAAATTTCACAATACATTAAGTAGATATAGTACACAAATTATTGTTTTACAGAAACTATATTATTATACATTCCCTGAAAGTAAGGACATTGTTTCGTCAATATTCTCCTATTTTTTGGTCAAAAATTCAGCCAAAGATGCTTAGCATAACTCAATGCATGAAAAGTTTAATGGGTGCTTTGTAAAACAGTTTCAGTACTCTTAGGTACTGCTCAAATTACAGAAGAGAATGTCTAAGTTATATTGGTAAACTGAGCACTTAAGAAACTTCTAGTATGAGGCATTAAACAGGTGCATTATCTCCCCTTGACCATGTTAGACTTATGATCCATTACAACTGAGTCAAGTATACCTGTAGCAATATAGACTTGATGTTTAGTCAAGAAATGGCTGTGACTGGTAGTAAATAAGGATTACTTAAATATTGCTACCTGTAATCTCTTGAATGTATCATTATACCAATTTTGACAATAATATTTTTGATTTCCAAATAAAACCATTGCTATACTAAAAATATTTACAATACTTTTGTTATTTTAGATTCTCCATTCTTAACAAATGTAAATGTTTACTTAATAAGAACCATTTTATCTATTGAGCCACAAGTTAAAAAAAAATCCATAGCATTAAATGGTAGAGAGAAAAAGAAAGTTGTGTGAAAATTCAAAACACAATAGACTAACCTCAATTAAAACTTCCACTCTTATTGAAAATGGAGAATCTTTACATTTATTATTTTTGAATTTATCAACTACATTCTTTCTCTTGTTTATGCAAGATTTGTATGAAAGTGGAAACTGTTCCATAGAGTTAGAAAGACCCCAAAGGGAAATATGGTCACTCTTGGTCTTCTTCAGACTGGCAGTAAAATCCTTGCAAATGTTAGGCGTCCATTTGGTAGTGCAGGATATACAAATCAGCAGTCATGTCCAGTGACAGAATGGGGATTTTAAATCTGATGTCTTGTGAAGAGAGAGTGCTCAGCTGTTAACATGTTAAGAACCTTCACAACATCTCTAATTTAGGAGTATGGAGAATTAATCACACAATTATATCCTTCAGCCACAGTATTGTTATCTGAAAAAGAAATACACTTTTCAATTTTCTGTCATATTTTAAGAAACTGAAATAGGCAAAAAATAGCAAACTGGGAATAACATGCAATTAAAGCAGAGAAACTTTTGAAAACAGTAATTTTTCCCTTCCTAAAACTTGACAGGTCATTCCAGAAAATCTTAAATTGTAAAAAGATTATAAAAATCACATGGGAATTTACATGATCTTAGATAGAAAATTTTGTAAACCTATAAAATAATTCTTTCATTACCTTTAAAAGTATACCCTAATAGCCAACATCAATCTGTAAGTACAAGCTGTAATGCTAACCTGAAAAATAAAATGCTTAGTCATTCAAAATAGTAGAAAAGGAATCACTGTTGTTATAAATAAATTTGATGTATTTACTGTCTTCTGATTGGTTAAAAAAATTAGCTTTATTTTCAATGTTATTAATTTTTATGGCGACACGCCCACTCTAACGTTGTATATTCATACGCAAACATCTGTGTCCGTTGTTATTCGTACTAATATATATCTTTGAGACTTATTTTTGATAGAAATTTATTTATAATGAATGGCAATAATTTATTTTGAATATATTGAACCATAAAATTAATTTTTGACTCTTCACATTTAACATAATCGGCTTCGCGGATTATTCAATGTGAAGAGTCCAAAATTAATTTTATGGTTCAATAAATTCAAAATAAATAACAGCCATTCATTAAGTACATTTTATAGAAATAGATATAAACATTTTAAGGTAAAAGAAGATTCAGAGAAAACATCAATGTGACAACATCCCAACAACATTAACAAATACAACATACTTTCCAATCTCATAAACCCCCAAAGAGTGAGAATCCCTCTCAGCCTTGACAGCTTAGGGGGAGATTTTGCTTTAATGACATTTTGAAGTTAAATATATGACCAGTACACTATAAACTTATCTACAAAACACCAATAAAACCAGACAAAGATCTCTATCTAGTTGGAGTTGACATTTCCAATTACCAGTACTAATAAATTAAACATTAAAACAACTGACCAAATGTTTTCAAACCAAGTGATAGCTGATTGTTTGTTTCTTTTTATTGACAGTATGATAAAATTTGTTTAAATAAAGGAATTATATACGTACTTGTATTTAAGGTATAGTATACCACAAGTCTTACTCCCCTTCATGAAAACATTTGCACTGTTTTACTACCTAAAAAGGAATTAAAATTGACACAAATTATATATTTTACAAATTTGTTAAATTGCCAACCTAAATTTTTATTAATCTATTCTGTATTCTGATTGCATAATTGTGAGTTATCTCCCACTAGAAGAAACATTCTTGCTGTTTATTGTACTAGTCTTCCTTGAATTTAAAATTCTATAAGGATTTACTTTTCATGGAATAACATTTTATTCCTGTACTGGAAAACATTTAGCAAAGTGATAAATATCTTTTTTTGTGTGTTGTAAATGTCCACAATAACAAAAATGTGTGTTGACTTATAGATAATGCTTATCGACTATCACATTTTTCCTGATAATGTACATATTTAATTGGCTTTAATATACTTGCATTATTTCTTTCATGACAAAGCCTCAGACTTGGTTGAAGATCAATGTAATAATTAATCTTCATTCCAGTTGCTATCCTTGCTGCTTGATTGCTTACATCATCATAACATGGCAAAGCCTTGGACTTGGTTGAAGATCTAAGTAAACATCTTCCATGGAGTTGCTACTCATCTGCCATCTTGACTGACACTTGGTCCTTTCTTTAAGCTTCTTTCCAGATCTTTGTCATTGGCGCAATTTTCTGTGTCTTAATGCTCTTTTTGCCTATAATTCATTAACCATTTTCATTTTAACTTGAAATCAATATTATGAAGACTGTTTAATGATAACATCATTATTTCTGAAATTATTGTATGCAGAAAATTATCAGAATGTGGTGGCTAACCAAAACAATCTGTCATTCTGACGTATCAATTTTGAACAAACAATCTAAACAAAGTCATATTTTTCCAATTAAAATGTAAATAATTATGTAAATATCCAAATTGTCAATAATAAGAGTATATTTGTTGCAATAATTAACTCAGAAATAAATGTGATGCATGTTTTATTTCAAATCCTAAATTGGGGGATCAGTCTATTTACAATTACAATGATTCTTTTAAAATAATATTTCATTTGCAAATAAATTTGAACAAGAAATTATAATGGACAATTTTGTAATAAAATTTCAAGTGGTCTTTCAAAGGAAAAAGTGATTTTTATTACCTAATTTTTTTTCTCAAATAGTTTAAAACACAATTGTAATGACCAAATACTTACATAATCATTATCTGGCAAATAAAATGAAACAATTTTCCTTCAGGTCTAGTACTGAACTTTCATCTGGGCTCCTCCATCTGTAATACAAACTTAAATCATCTTAATATAAGACAAACATGCACACAATCTTATCTTAACATACCTTTCCTTCTTTATCCTTGGGACGACACCTAGAGGAAACTTGGACAAAAAGGCATTAAAACATATACACAATCTTATCTTAACATACCTTTCCTTCTTGATCCTTGGGACGCCACCTAGAGGAAATTTGGACAAAAAGGCATTAAAACATATACACAATCTTATCTTAACATACCTTTCCTTCTTGATCCTTGGGACGCCACCTAGAGGAAATTTGGACAAAAAGGCATTAAAACATATACACAATCTTATCTTAACATACCTTCTCTGGGAGATCCTTTGGACGCCACCTAGAGGAAATTTGGACAAAAAGGCATTAAAACATATACACAATCTTATCTTAACATACCTGTCCTTCTTCATCCTTGGGAGGCCACCTAGAGGAAACTTGGACAAAAAGGCATACAAACAAAACACAATCTTATCTTAACATACCTGTCCTTCTTGATCCTTGGGACGCCACCTAGAGGAAACTTGGACAAAAAGGCATACAAACAAAACACAATCTTATCTTAACATACCTGTCCTTCTTGACCCTTGGGACGCCACCTAGAGGAAACTTGGACAAAAAGGCATACAAACAAAACACAATCTTATCTTAACATACCTGTCCTTCTTGATCTTGGGACGCCACCTAGAGGAAACTTGGACAAAAAGGCATACAAACAAACACATCTTATCTTAACATACCTGTCCTTTTGATCCTTGGGACGCCACCTAGAGGAAACTTGGACAAAAAGGATCAAACAAAACAATCTTATCTTAACATACCTGTCCTTTTGATCCTTGGGACTCCACCTAGAGGAAACTTGGACAAAAAGGATACAAAAAACACAATCTTATCTTAACTTTACCTGTCCTTTTGATCCTTGGGACGCCACCTAGAGGAAACTTGGACAAAAAGGCATACAAACAAAACACAATCTTATCTTAACATACCTGTCCTTCTTGATCCTTGGGACTCCACCTAGAGGAAACTTGGACAAAAAGGCATAAAAAATAACACAATCTTATCTTAACATACCTGTCCTTTTGATCCTTGGGACGCCACCTAGAGGAAACTTGGACAAAAAGGCATACAAACAAAACACAATCTTATCTTAACATACCTGTCCTTCTTGATCCTTGGGACGCCACCTAGAGGAAACTTGGACAAAAGGCATACAAACAAAACACAATCTTATCTTAACATACCTGTCCTTTTGATCCTTGGGACGCCACCTAGAGGAAACTTGGACAAAAAGGCATACAAACAAAACACAATCTTATCTTAACATACCTGTCCTTCTTGATCCTTGGACGCCACCTAGAGGAAACTTGGACAAAAAGGCATACAAACAAAACACAATCTTATCTTAACATACCTGTCCTTCTTGATCCTTGGGACTGCACCTAGAGGAAACTTGGACAAAAGGCATACAAACAAAACACAATCTTATCTTAACATACCTGTCCTTCTTGATCCTTGGGACGCCACCTAGAGGAAACTTGGACAAAAAGGCATACAAACAAACACAATCTTATCTTAACATACCTGTCCTTTTGATCCTTGGGACCCACCTAGAGGAAACTTGGACAAAAGAAATACACAATCTTATCTTAACATACCTGTCCTTTTGATCCTTGGGACCACCTAGAGGAAACTTGGACAAAAAGGCATACAAAAAAACACAATCTTATCTTAACATACCTGTCCTTTTGATCCTTGGGACTCCACCTAGAGGAAACTTGGACAAAAAGAAATACACAATCTTATCTTAACATACCTGTCCTTTTGATCCTTGGGACGCCACCTAGAGGAAACTTGGACAAAAAGGCATACAAACAAAACACAATCTTATCTTAACATACCTGTCCTTCTGATCCTTGGGACTCCACTAGAGGAAACTTGGACAAAAGGCATACAAACAAAACACAATCTTATCTTAACATACCTGTCCTTTTGATCCTTGGGACGCCACCTAGAGGAAACTTGGACAAAAAGCATCAAACAAACACAATCTTATCTTAACATACCTGTCCTTTTGATCCTTGGGACGCCACCTAGAGGAAACTTGGACAAAAAGGATACAAACATACACAATCTTATCTTAACATACCTGTCCTTTTGATCCTTGGGACGCCACCTAGAGGAAACTTGGACAAAAAGGCATACAAACAAAACACAATCTTATCTTAACATACCTGTCCTTCTGATCCTTGGGACGCCACCTAGAGGAAACTTGGACAAAAAGGCATACAAACAAAACACAATCTTATCTTAACATACCTGTCCTTCTTGATCCTGTGACGCCACCTAGAGGAAACTTGGACAAAAAGCATACAAACAAAACACAATCTTATCTTAACATACCTGTCCTTCTGATCCTTGGGATGCCACCTAGAGGAAACTTGGACAAAAAGGCATACAAACAAAACACAATCTTATCTTAACATACCTGTCCTTCTTGATCCTTGGGACGCCACCTAGAGGAAACTTGACAAAAAGGCATACAAACAAAACACAATCTTATCTTAACATACCTGTCCTTCTTGATCCTTGGGACGCCACCTAGAGGAAACTTGACAAAAAGGCATACAAACAAAACACAATCTTATCTTAACATACCTGTCCTTCTTGATCCTTGGGACGCCACCTAGAGGAAACTTGACAAAAAGGCATACAAACAAAACACAATCTTATCTTAACATACCTGTCCTTCTTGATCCTTGTGACGCCACCTAGAGGAAACTTGGACAAAAAGGCATACAAACAAAACACAATCTTATCTTAACATACCTGTCCTTCTGATCCTTGGGACTCCACCTAGAGGAAACTTGGACAAAAAGGCATACAAACAAAACACAATCTTATCTTAACATACCTGTCCTTTTGATCCTTGGGACTCCACCTAGAGGAAACTTGGACAAACAACAAACAAAACACAATCTTATCTTAACATACCTGTCCTTTTGATCCTTGGGACTGCCACCTAGAGGAAACTTGGACAAAAGTAAAAAATACACAATCTTATCTTAACATACCTGTCCTTTTGATCCTTAGGGACCCACCTAGAGGAAACTTGGACAAAAAGGAAAAACAACACATCTTATCTTAACATACCTGTCCTTTGATCCTTGGTACGCCACCTAGAGGAAACTTGGGACAAAAAGGCATACAAACAAAACACAATCTTATCTTAACATACCTGTCCTTCTGATCCTTGGTACGTCCACCTAGAGGAAACTTGGACAAAAAGGCATACAAACAAAACACAATCTTATCTTAACATACCTGTCCTTCTTGATCCTTTGGACGCCACCTAGAGGAAACTTGGACAAAAAGGCATACAAACAAAACACAATCTTATCTTAACATACCTGTCCTTTTGATCCTTGGGACGCCACCTAGAGGAAACTTGGACAAAAAGGCATACAAACAAAACACAATCTTATCTTAACATACCTGTCCTTCTGATCCTTGGGACTCCACCTAGAGGAAACTTTGACAAAAAGGCATACAACAATACACAATCTTATCTTAACATACCTGTCCTTCTTGATCATTGGGACGCCACCTAGAGGAAACTTGGACAAAAAGGCATACAAACAAAACACAATCTTATCTTAACATACCTGTCCTTTGTGATCCTTGGACGCCACCTAGAGGAAACTTGGACAAAAAGGCATACAAACAAAACACAATCTTATCTTAACATACCTGTCCTTTTGATCCTTGGGACCCACCTAGAGGAAACTTGGACAAAAAGAAAAACAACACAATCTATCTTAACATACCTGTCCTTCTTGATCTTGGTACGCCACCTAGAGGAAACTTGGACAAAAAGGCATACAAACAAAACACAATCTTATCTTAACATACCTGTCCTTTTGATACTTGGGACTCCACCTAGAGGAAACTTGGACAAAAAGGATAAAAACACAATCTTATCTTAACATACCTGTCCTTTTGATACTTGGGACTCCACCTAGAGGAAACTTGGACAAAAAGGCAACAAAATAACACAATCTTATCTTAACATACCTGTCCCTTCTGATCCTTGGGACCCACCTAGAGGAAACTTGGACAAAAAGGAATACACAATCTTATCTTAACATACCTGTCCTTCTGATCCTTGGGACGCCACCTAGAGGAAATTTGGATAATTTTAATATGAAAAAATTAAAATTTAATTATGAATGTTGATTCAAGCTTATTGTACCCCAATCCAAAAATTTATGGTTTCTATACAAAAGAAATATATAAAAAAAAAGATTGTTTTACTTTGAAAAATATCACTTTCGGTATTGTTTGATTGTTTACTTGACACTGATTTTAAAAATATATGGTTCTATATACTTTTACATTAATTTAGTGAAAAAATAGCTACTTCCAGTTTAGAAAAGGTTTCTAAATCCGTTTATCAAGTTTAAATGGATTGCAACCTAATGCAAAAAGTCCCATGACTTTATTATGTATACACATGAGTTATTAAAAGCAAAGGGCCTCAAATCAAAATACCCTATATTTTAATTATATATGATAAATGAGTTATAAAACCATACCTGTAATTTTAGATATTACAAGGGGAAAAACTCTCATTAAGTGACTCTACCCTTTCAACTCAAATTTATGTATTAGGACATGTCGCAACTAATAATTCTTAAAAATGTTTTCTTGATATAACTAAGATTTTTTAAAGTTTGTAATATATAAACAAGCCAAAATCATAATTTTGAACATGTCCTTGACCTCATATTCATTTTAATAGATCAAGGATCTCAAATCAAATGATCCTAGGCCTTTCCAGTTACAAAAACATTTCACTTATATCAAATACAAAATGGGAAATAAATCTCATATAGAATCTTTATACGGCTTTGGTCAAAATTAAACGAAAACATCCTAAGGATATAAAGAGCAAATTGGAAAAAAAGTTTGTTGGTTTCTTATACAGCAATCTTATTAAAATAAGTTCTCATCACTTGCATCTCGATTTTTTATATGTTGCCGTGTGAGGCAACATATAAAAAATCGAGGAGCAAGTGATGAGAGCTTATTTTAATAAGATTGCTTATACAGTTGCGATGTTTTCGAAATAACAATAGAAACAGTGTTTGGGGAGATAACTCTTACATGGAAAAGTATTTGGTTACGCAGTAGTAGTTACAAAAGTGTACAAACGTAGTATCTTATATCTAAGCAACATCTTGCGAATCAACACAACAGCTAACGAAAAAAATAGACAGAAGAAAACAAAATAAAAAATAATCAAAGATAACCTATAGGTCTTTCCACACAACCATACACATGAAAACATATAAAGCAAAATAGATAAACCAACCTCCATATCAATTATTTGAAAATTACCTATAGAATAGAAAGGAAAAAAACAACCATACACATGAAAAACATATTAAAGGAAATAGATAAACATTATTATTAATTACCTGGTGCTGGAATCTGAAACAAAAACAAAATAAGTTTAAGAATATCAAACAAATTATAAAACTTTTAGCTTCCTTAGCTTTTTTTTCTTCAAAATACATTAAAAAAAATTTTTAAGGGCACGGAACATGGTGTCTAGCCTAATTTTTCTATAAATCGAAGGCTAAACAAAAATGAGGGAATTTTTTTGTAAAAATATTCCTCTCAATACTATCTTTTGATTACAAAAAGCTTCTGTCTAAGTTTGGTAAAAATCCAGGATATTTAGTGAATCCAATAAAAGTTTTAAAAAAAACACTTTATCTGCAGACTGTATGTAATGTTGGATAAAGTCCATTTATAAGTAAAATGCGGAAAACAAAAATTTACTTCTGGATACTATCTTATGTTCTGTCCAAGTTTGGTAGAAATCCAGGATAGTTTAAGAAAGTTATTAAAATTTCAACAAGAGTGCACAGCCTGCAATGTCTTGCCTTCTTTACTAATCATTTATATTATGTTGACAGTGCTAAATATACAGCTTTATTACAACTGTCACATAAACTTAACTTTAAACAAGAAAACTAAATATTGTCCAATGAACCATGAAAATGAGGTCAAGGTCAGATGAACAATGACAGGCAGGCATGTACTGCTAACAATTCTTCCATACAAAAAATATAATTGACCTATTACTTATAGTTAAAGAAAAACAGGCTAAAACACAAAAACTTTAAAATGAGCAGTAAACTGTGAACATGAGGTCAAGGTCAAATCAAATCTGCGCGACTGACATATTGATCATAAAATATTTCCATACACCAAATATAGTTCACCAACAGGAAAAGAAAAACAGACTAAAACACAAAAACTTATCTATAACCACTGAACCATGAAAATGAGGTCAAGGTCAGATGACACCTGCCAGTTGGACATGTTCACCTTACAGTCCTTCCAATCACTGAATATACTAGACGTATAATTGCTTATTGTATCTGAGATATGGACTTGACCAGCAAAACTTAACCTTGTTCACTGTTCCATGAAATGAGGTCAAGGTCAAGAGAAAACTGTGTGACTAGCATGAGGACCTTGCAAGGTAAGAACATACCAAATATAGTTACCGTTATCTCATTAATTATAAGGGAAAATTTACAAAAAGTTGTCACTGAACCATGAAAATGGGGTCAAGGACATTGGACATGTGACTGACAGAAACTTCATAACATGAGGCATCCATAATACAAAGTATGAAACATCCAGGTCTTCCCTTTCTAAAATAAAAAGCTTTTAAGAAATTTATAGCTAAGCTAACGCTGCAGCCACCAGATCACTATCCCTATGTCACATGCTCGACAAAAACTTTAACCACAGAGTGAATGTTTATGAATGACGCCATGAACAAGGGAATGCAGGATTGCTATGTTTCACTTTTTCAACAAAAGTCGTAGGCTTAACAAAAAGAAGTGGCTTTAAATCAGCTACATCATTGGTCAATTGCCTTTTTGTTTACTTATCATTGACTATTTTCATTTCAAATATATATTTCAATCAGATGATATAATCAGTATTTTAAAATTAATGTGCATGTCAAATTATCAGAAGTTAGTGGCTAACCAAAACAATCTGATATATACATTTTGATAAAAAATGATTCAAGACTTGAATCAACTGAATTTCAAACAATCTTTACTAAATCAATTCATATTTTTCAAATTACTTTAAAAAACATATTGACAATCAGAAACTTTACTTGCATTCAGACAATTTCAGTAAGACTAAGAGAATAGCTAGGTTTCCAAACTGTCATTGTTAAGAGACTATTTGCTGTTGAAATTAATTTAGAAATCAATGTGAAAGCATGGTTTATGTCATTACTTAATTCTAGGACAAGTTGTTTATTAATAATACAATTACATTACATTCTTATTATTCTTTATTAAACAAACTGACAGACGCATTAACTGCGCTACAGGACAGCATCAATTATACATAGTACATTATAATTACAGATGACAAGTGAAACAGTGAGCTACTGGTCTGACTGATGATACCCCCCCGTAAAATATGTATGTAAGTGTTCGTTAAATAGGAAATTGTTGAGTGATAAATCTGAAAACTTATCACACAGTATAGCTGACTTGTATAAACCCTGAAACCAAATTTCAGTAATTTTTGTATTGTAGTTCCTTAGAAAAAAGTGATGAATATTTTCAACTTGGCTATCAGGTGTAAAATGATACACATATTCGGTAAACAGGAAGTTGCTGGGTGATGAATCTGAAAACGCATCACACTGTATAGTTGATATTTATAAACCCCGATTTTTTTTCTTCAGAAATCCCTGTATTGTAGTTCATAAGAAAAATGTGACGAAAAATGTTCATGGGACGAACTGATGGATAGACAGACAGAGGTAAAATAGTATTACCTACCCCCGCCCACTTTTTCAAAGCAGGGGTATTATAATGAGTAAAATTATCTCTAAGATTTCAAGTTATCAGAACATATATTATAGACATTAAGTAATTACAAAGAATTGTATTACTGTATGTATTTTATATAAATCATAAAATATATTTCATTCAACAATAAATTTGAAAAAGATTTTTTTTGACTATTAATTTGTAATGATTTTTCAAACTGTTTCTCCAACTAATTTTTAATATCTAACAAATGTTAACATAGTTTCAAATAACAATTGTAATGACCATATACTTACATCATCTTATCTGGCAACTAAAATGAAACCGTCTCTCTTCAGGTGTAGAACTGAACTTTTATCTCAGGGCTCATCCATCTGTAATACAAAATAAAATTATTCTTATATTTATGAGACAACATGCAGTTAGACTCATTGCGGTATTATTCTAATGCATTGCACTGCAATCATTGGGATTATCTCTTCATCCATGTTATATTGTGTTAAGACATTGAAAAATCTTCCAAATTATGTGGAGGCGTCAGTGCCAAATTGTGGTCTTCCATGAGGCACTTAAAAACATATTGCATTATCAGTCCAGTGGCAGATCCAGAAATTTAAGTTGGGGCCCACTGGCTGCCTAAGAGGGGGCCCGATCTCGTCACGTTTCAGCGATTCCCTATATAAGCCACCAATATTTTTTTCTCAAAAGGCCCCCCCCCTAAATCTGCCTCTGAAGTCTGATTAAAATTTTGGTTTTATAAATTTTAAGACACAAGTTTCTTTTATAAAAAAAAGTACTTTTTATTTTCTGCACAGAAACTCCAGTGGTGTAAACTTCAGGTGGTTTATATTATCAGACAAAAAGAATTTCTTTCAGGAAAGTGTTTACTTTACTTTTGTGAAATATAAAATAATTTGAGTTTCAATAAGGCAAGGATTTTTTATTTATTGGTTTATTGAAAGACTTAATTCTTTGAAATTTTCATGCAGAAATTTCATTTTTTTTTCCCCAGTGTGGATTAGGTGAGGTAAAAGATGAAATACACTTGGTCTTTCATTGCACCAAATTTAACAAGGAAAATGTGTAAAACTTTCTCTCATGAAGTCATGTAAAATAAACTTATCTAGTGCACCTTAAAAGTTATTTTTGTTGATGGCCTGTGCCTTGACATTTTAGTAATTTGTTCCTATTCAATAGGTTAAATTTATAATTTTATAACTATAGCTTCCTTGGCATTATTACAGAGAGACCATACAAGGGGAAAAAACATGCCAAGTTTATTAATTCAAAATAACTCTTAGCTTTCTTCACATATTGTGCATGAAGCACATTTCCATAGTGACCATAAAATATGATTTTGTTGTATCATTCATGTTTTGGCAGGACCTACACAAATGTATATACAGGTTGCCACCTTAGGTGGAGATATCCCTTAAATTAGGGACTGTCCATCAGTCAATGAAGTGACATTTTACTGTTGTAGAATAAATAAAGATTTTTTAACTTAAAAGGGGAAAAATTCTTGGACATGTTTTGACCATCTACATCTACATAATACTTCTTAACTTCAATATGTTGAAGATTACAAGAAGGCACATACTAAGGAAACAAATTAAAACTAAACATATTTACAATAATTTCAAGAAAAAAAACTTTTTTTTTTTAAATTTTGTATATGATAAAAACATGGTTTGATTTAGCAATACATATGTGGTTTTGCACCAGACTTAAAAGCTTCTAAGTCTGGGCTACAGGCTACTTGGTATGTTAGGGAATTCCACAACCTTATTGTTCTAGGAAAAAATGAATATAAATGATAGTTTGTGGGAGAGAATGGCTGTATAAGTTATGTTCTTTGGATGGTATTAGGTATGTATTTACTGGGATGGAGACTAATTGGTGTTGAATTTTATATAGCATGGTGACGGATGCAAGATTTCTTCTTTGTTGTAATGTTGGCCATCTTAGATGTTCAAGCATGGCTGTTACACTGCTTTGATAGCTGTATTGGTTGAGTGTATACCTGGCAGCTCTTCTCTGTACCATTTCAATTTTATGTATTTGTTGTTTCTGCCAGGGGTCCCAGACGACACTACAGTATTCAATTTTTGGTCTTACGTATATTTTGTAAGCCAGTTCTTTTGTTTTTATGCTGTTAGTTTTGACGTTTCTTTTAATAAATCTCAGTGATGCATTTGCTTTGTTCGTGATGTCATTTATATGAGAATTCCATGTCAGATCGTTTGTGATGGAAACGCCAAGATATTTTGCTTTGTTTGTTGATTTTAAAATATGATTATGTAATGTGTATTTATAGATGATTGGTTTATGTTTTCTTGTTATGTGGATGATTTCACATTTGTCTGGGTTAAAGGACATAAGCCATTCTTGCTCCCATTGTTCCAAATTTATGTAGGTCTGTTTGAAGGGTGTGACAGTCATCTAATGATGAGATTGTTAGATACACAATAGTGTCATCTGCAAAGAGGCGAACATTACTTTTGAGGTTGTCTGGCATGTCATTAATGTAAATTAAGAACAGACATGGCCCGAGAACAGAGCCTTGGGGAATGCCTGACAATACAGGACAACTATTTGATGTGTGACTGTCAACCACCACTTTTTGTGATCTATGTGATAACCATGCCTCTATCCAATTTGTTGTTTTGTTATTTATGACCATGATATAATACCAGATAGTTGTAGAGTTCTCAGTGGCGGATCTGGAACTTTTCATAAGGGGAGACCCACTGACTGTCCTAAGGGGGCCCTGCCCCAGTCTTGCTTCAGTGATTCCCTAAATAATCAACCAAATTTTTCTAAAGAAAGGGAAGGCTCGAGTACCCCCTTGGATCAGCCTATGGTTCTTTGGGTAAAGTTTCTTCAAATAATATAAATATGTGCTCATTTGTTCTAAGTGGTTTTTACAAAAACATTTTTTATATCACTTGAAGTGTACCCATCTTAATAGGGATAGTCATTATATTACATTGAGAGGTTACCCCTCATTTGAGGGGTTGTTCCCAAGCTGAAAAGATTAGGTTATTTCAACAACAAAAACTGAAATGCATGCCGTGCGGGTCGAGTAGACCGACCAGAGAAAATATAATAGTGTTTACAACAAATTCAAAGCAGATTACTGAATTGTTAAATTTGAATGTTAAATCTTCTTTCTGGATTGTCTTTTTAGAAACTCGTTTTCGACAGCCACCATGTTATCATTAAAGAAAGAATAAAACCTACCTAATGCAATAGACTTTCCAACCAAAGTGATATCCTAAGTGAACAGCCTGTTTAGTGTAACTAGTAATTCGAAATGAATTCCCTCTCTTTTCAGTGATAAAGTGTTCACAAATTAGAACAAAAGAACTAAATCATAGTGCCCAATAAATAGCCGTGAGGTATTTTGTCTAATGAACCATGAAGCCTACATACAGTATTGTAAAATCTGTTCAAGTTCAAAACACAGGTTTAACCTTTCTAAAGCGGTATGAAAAAGATACGCCAACTTCTGTTGGGTTTTATTGATGATTTTTAGGTGCAAAATTGAAAATCAATTATTTTTCTAGTTTGCAGCCAGAAGACTGTATAACGATCTATAACTATTATAAGGCTTTTAAATTGAAAAAAAAAAAAAAAAAAAAAAAAAAAAGCTCTTTTGAATTCTGAAATGCTCAAGTAGGCTCGGTGTTGATCCTGTTCCACAGAGAAGCAGCTGCAAATTTAAAACTTTTCTTACCAAACTGTGTAGTTTTTACATGTGTTATATCCAGTATATTATTATGTATGAAAGAATATTTACAATCTTTTACATTTTATAAATCATGTAAACAGATAGGTGACGCAACGTAAGCCTTGATGATATGGCTACTAGTTGTCTACCGCGAAAAATAGCGTTAAGTAAATATTTGACTGGATTTTTTTTTATAGAAATGCTGAAATAAATATCTAAAACAATACATGAAAATAACGATTGATTCTGAATTTTTCACATTATGAATTACAATATTCATAGGCTTAGGAAGACAGAGATTATCCCGATAAACGTTTATTTAGCGTTGTCCCATGTAAAAAGCTCGAAACACATAACTCGAACAAATCGCGAAATATTAACGCAACTCTTCGAAATTTTGCATGAACATTCTATGAAGTGATATATTTCAGTATTGGTTTAAACAGGGGCGTAGCTAGAATGAAACGATGTGCAAGCATATACCGCCGAGCGAAGCGAGGCGAAAAAATTTGGGACTCTTTTATGCAAAAAATGGTTTGTTTTTCGGGTTTTGGCCATAGGACGGTTAATTGAGAAGTTACATGTACATAGGACTTATTCATAATTCATGAATGCAAAACTATTCAAAAATCTTCTAATAGAACATCTAAATAGAATAAAGCATGGTTAATTGAATACATAAACAACACATTTTTGTGTTATGGAATTTACTAAAAATTGTCAAAAATCTGCCCTTCGGGTCTAAGCAGAAACGATCTTCTTTATTACTTTGTCAATATTCACACAAAATTCCCGATGCATATGCAGCAATGCTAGCGATGCTAAACCGTCGTTGTTCGTTGTTAATCGTACATATGTTTCAACAGATCTCTCTGCGGT
Organism: Mytilus edulis; assembly: GCA_019925275.1. Classification (NCBI taxonomy): domain Eukaryota; kingdom Metazoa; phylum Mollusca; class Bivalvia; order Mytilida; family Mytilidae; genus Mytilus; species Mytilus edulis. The sequence continues at coordinate 56,119,313 of CM034355.1, forward strand.
AGCACCCGCGAGATGTAATCCAGCGTGTTCGGCATCGAGCGACCTCCCGATTGAATTTGTCAAAATTACATGACAAGTCAGTTTCGTATGTTTCAAATATGCTGCGATTTGTTCGTTTGTTGTATTTCCTACAACACGAGGAAGCAGATATACGCAAAGCAGTGATTTTTCTGAATTCTCAATTAACCGTCCAATGGCCAAAATCCGAAAAACAAACCATTTTCCCGTACCACGATTTCCCGAGAAATACAAGAAAAACATTATACCCCCAAAACAAACTGATATATCCCGAGAAAAAAACTTTTTTTTTTTTACTTCTAATGACCGATTGGTATATCGCATTCCAAACAGATTTATAAACCGTACTCTGTAAAATGTTCTCCGAAACTACAAGAGTATAACAAATTATAATCTTGTAATAGATTCAAGTTACTGTCCGTCTTTGTCATCTGCAATAAAACTTTAATTTTGAATCTAAATGCCGCTATTTAATGACATTACATCATTTGAAAAAGCGACAGCATATACTCATATGTGTATCCTTCAAATTTTTAATTTATAAATTTTTATTTTGCATTTATTTTTTTTGCATGCCGAATTGATGTGCACGCAACTGCGTGTTGGCGTATAGGGAGCTACGCGCCTGGGTTAACATGGTTGTCTCCATTTATACAATATAAAATTTGCATACATATTTTCAAAAGAATATGATGTATGGAAATGGCCCATCGGAAATTTAATTTGGAAACTTGAAATATTTCAGTTCAAAAATAAAATTTTAACAGATAATTCATTTAAGAATTGAATGCTTCTTTTTGTAAATTTATTTGGGTGTAAAAGCGTTCACCGAAGTACATTTTGTATGAAGCGCGGAAGCGCTTCATACTAAAAATGTGCGCACGGTCAACGCTTTTACAACCCTATAAAGTTACAAAAAAAGCATTCAATACTTATAATTACATTTTTTAGCTATGATCATGAAAACACGAATTTTATAAATTTTGTATGTTATTCACCTGTGCACTTTATTGTGGGACCACGTATCATCATGAATGAAAAGTTTTATTGAGTGATGCAATTGCTTACGGAATAACACGTGATGTGCAGTTAGCCAATCAAAATAAAGTATTATGATGAAACATACATCTAATGTAATTATTAAATTGTAAGCACGATCGTTTTGTACTAAGCGTTAGCTCCCAAAATTCGAATTGAAAAAGTAAAAAAATAGAGCTACATATTCAATTCAAAACAATAGATTTGCAATGTCTTGCGGAAATGTCCGAGTTAAACTTTCATGCCTTTACCTTCACAAAATTTTACGGCCAAAAAACAGAGATTTGATTTCGTGAAGATTACTTTTCGGCTTTAATAACTACACCATTAAAAAGTACTTTTAAAGTTGAAGTTGGTACACCAAATAGCATTGAGATTACAGGGTTATCTATAAAAAAAAAATACGGATTAATGGAAATGTCTTGCAAGTTTGCCCGTTATCATAATTTGACGTCGCCACAAGCGTAATATGCTAGGGACGGTATGAACTGCATTCGCGTGTTCCTTTCTCCACTAAATATGAATGTCCTGCTTTCAACAAAAAAACGAAATGATGCACACATTACAAAAAATACACATCTATAAGACGATTAAAAAGTAAGAAAACTTCAGTATCATATGTATAAGCTATTGTATATCACTGCTTGAATAAAATCATACTCTGGTTGAATGTGTAATGCAGCAACATTCCTCCAAAAAACACTTAATTACTAGCAGTAAAATTGAATATCCTATGCTAATTATAAAATCATATTAAATTGGATTCTCACGGCATTTATATTTGTGTGTTATAGTTTGCATTTACACAAAAGGGAAAGTAGGAAGATTTTTTCTGTTGGACGTTGCGTCAGGTGCTAATTTACTAACTATATTAAAAGTTTCCATTAACATTAATCTTTGAGTTTCAATATGCAGTGAAGGCATCTTAGCCTTTTCAAGCAACTGTTGATATGAGGTTGAATGGTCTTCGTACACAAACCTCAGTGCTCTTTCTTGCACTCTTTATTGGAATTTTTATCGTTACAGAATTGCCATGCCAAAGGATAGAATCCTGGGGAACCCTTATTATGAATGTAAGCATAACTGCTAAGAATACTATAATAAATAGCTTCATCTCCTGAACATAGATCTGTTATCTGCACCGTTTTGTATAAATAACTTTAATATTATCTAATTCTAAATAAATAGGCCACGAATTCACCAGTTATTAATCATCTTTATTCAGATGGAAAACTGGAAAACTTTTAGAAGAAGAAGGATGAAAAATATTTTCTAAAAAATTAACAAGTTGAATTTCGTCCACCTTTTCATGAATTTTAGAAAAAAAAGGGTACGCAATCTATCAACTTCATCACATTTAAATACATTGGGGTCCTACATCAAATAGTCATTAGAACTGGAATATTTACTGTAATTAAATGATTGTGCATATATATTATTATGTGAATTTTAGTTATATTATCTTCTTATTTTGTATTTGTTACAAACTTCATATGGGTATAGTTTATATGGCAATAAATCTCTTCCATTTATGAACGTCACTTGAATGTCGGCAGTCAACAGAAATTAACGTATCATGTAATTTTTATCCTGTTTCATTATTGAAAATAATTAACCACCTTGAATGAAAAGTAGGTTTAAACGAATAGGTACCAGTACAGGTAGGCAAGGCAAAGACTAAAAGGTTATTGAAACAGGCAAGGCAAAGACTAAAAGGTTATTGAAACAGGCAAGGCAAAGACTAAAAGGTTATTGAAACCTAGCCACATTATGCCATATATGATTTGTGCATGCATTACAGTGTTCTAGTCAGGATTTGAAAAGGGCAGGGTGGTAGTTGGAAAAAGGATAATTTAACGTGCAAATGTCATTGAAAAAAGGGCAATTATTTAAGCCTCACAATTTCTTTTGTTCATAAAATAGGCACTATGACTATTGGGTATAATCAAGTTTTACTTATAATTGAGTTATAGAATTCAAAAGCATTTTTGACGCATACTTCTCTGTTTATGTTTGACAATCTCAAACATGTATAACCACATTAAACTGAATTTGAGTGTAAGGGAACAGTACCCATCATTTTTTTTTTATCATTAATAAAAAAAATTATTACATATTTACATATACTGTCACCATGAGACATCCCTCATTGGTGAGAAGTTTTCTATATACAGAGTTGTTAGTAGTTATCCTTCTACATTAGTAAAAATATAATACATCTAGATGATACACGCTTAAAAGTTTAAAAATATATAGCATACATGCATTTATTTTATGGTGATTCATTTTTCAAAAATTGACGGTGGACAAATTTAAAGTTATATATTGAAAGCGAGACAACTCCAATATATTTTCGAAAGTCAAACACACCTAGGTTCGATCGATAATTTTACATTGGAATGTGATCTTATGTTTTAACAACCAATCAAATTGAAGTAACTGTCTAGACAAACAAAACTATGTTGACGTTTTGAATATCCAATATTTAAAGTGTTATTGCGTAAAAAATACTTCTAGTATTATTGTCTTTGTTGTGTCATTTTATAATACATGTATGCGTATTCAATGTACTTTTTTAATTATGTACTTGAATAGACGAAGTGAATCTATTTCTTTGTCATGAAAAGATTATAAATTCTGTGTTTTGAATATGCAAAGTCAGGCTACCCATTAGGAAACTGTTTAGAGAATAAGTATTTTAACTTGTGAACGTTTAAAAAAAACCAAGTAGAAATAACTGTTCTTATTCCATATAATTGGTATGATTTTAGTATGTTTTTGAATTTCAATATGAATTGGATTTTGAATAATTTAATTTTGGATGTAACGCGTCTTCTGATTGGCTGACATTATTTTGTTATGACTGAGCCCATAGACATAATTTAGTCATGTGAGACTGTGACGTTATCAACGTTTTTCATGGTTTTCTACTGTTTTAAATGGAATTTAGAATTAAATTATAAGAAATGACTGTAATATTTTTTCTGTCTATTCGAAATAACATAAAAAATGTGGTGCACACTGTTAAATAACCCGCTACGCGCGTTATTCAGTGTGTACCAATTTTGTTTATGTTATTTCTTCATATACAGAAAAAATATTAAATTCATTCCTTGAGGCGAAGTGTCAACTTCCAAGCAAGGACTGAAGCTCATAAACTCGGCAATCAAAAAAATACTCATGAATAGTAAACTAAAAAGAAATCACTCTAAACATTTATCTTAGAATAAGTAAAAACTATGTCATTCAACTTCTAGTTTTCAACTTTTTCTACATGTGCAGAAAATAAACAGGTGTCTTCTATTCCGTCCGAAATTTATGGGAAAACTGAATCTAAATTTAGAACCAAATTGAAATTGAAAGTACAAATACACATGATTCATGTATGATAAAAATATAACACGTCATTTCTTCTTTTTTAAATTCCAATTTCGAAGAGATAGCAAAATTTGTTTTCTATGATTGTGCCCGTGTGCATCACTTCAAATTAGAGAAAAAAATGTAATTTTGAAGTAACGTTTTATTCCCAAGTCTCAATTCAAGATTATGAATGAGTAGAATATATCATTACGGTGAAAAAAAGGTCAGGAAAGTTTTGTGGCACTTGTAACTGTAATTTAATGTTTAGCGGAATGAGAGGTGAAATGAGTTCAGACTTTTAATACATTTCGATAGCATTTTAAAGATATGTTTTTTTTAATTTAACGGAAGTCTACTACAAGGGATGCTTAAACGACCTCAATGATTATCCAGGAAGATCTCGCACTTGGTCAGCTCTATGCTTTCACTTAGTTCATGATTATAGATCATAATACAAGAATTGAGAAGCTTATGGTGTACTAGCAGGAACGGATCCAGCCATTTAAAAAAAGGGGGCGTCCCAACCCAGGACAAAGGGGGTTCCAACTATATGTCCCAATTCTAATGCATTGATCGGCCCAAAAAGGGGGGTCCAACTCCCGTAAGGATCTGCCAATTACTTGTCCAATAATGTAAGAATTTGGAGTTTCATATCATTTACATTCAACGTTTTTTTTATAGGATATTACTTTTTTTTATTATCAACGTAACCCCCCCCCCCCAAAAAAATGTATCCGATAAAAATCGTTGAATGTAAATCATTTTAAACTCCAAAGTTTTGTATTATTGGAATAATAGTTTACTGGTTGTTATTCACTTTGGTTCAAGTCTGTCACTTCACAACATAGTAGTATTTGTTTTTCGTAACAATTTCTTTCATGAATAAGGCTGTTAATTTTTCTCGTTGGAAATATTTTTCATTTTTCATATCGGGGTTATGTGGCCTACACATTATGTTTTTGTCCCTTTAATTGTTGAAGAGAGTTTGGTTGTTAATAGTTGTTGCTTACATCGACTTTATTTAACCAGTGGCGGGTAGTTGACTCATTGGATGTCATACCACATCTCCTTATTGTTTTATATGATATAAATAGGAAAGCTATGCATTTGCATTATGCAGAGGCCATATTCGTACGGCACTAGGTAAACCATTGTAGCAATACAGTATGAATAATCTCCGTACATTACACTGAGTTCATTCTTGTAACATTTTATTAGGTAAATTTTAAAAGCATCGAAAGCATCGAACATGATAATTTTCATAAGGTCGCATTCTTATATAATGAATTTTACACCAGTCAATTTATTTTAGCATTACTCTTTATTCGTCGCTATTTAAAGCATTCCCCTACACAAATTTTATTGCATAATACTGCATGGGTATGTTACGTTCGTTATTGCACTGACTAGGAACGTCGATCTCAAAAGGATCATATAAGGTGTAAAGTTTTCATTTTGAATATATATGTATGAAATATCTACGACGGGTAGTTATACCAAATACTCCGATCTTTTCTATGTTTTTAAAAATGAATACAAAAGCGAGTCCTTCTTCATTGCGGCCGGATAAAAAATTCTGAAGATTAAATGAAATGAAGCGCTTTTCTAGATTAACCTAGATAAGGGACACTAAAGGTAGAACATTTTAAAGCCACGGATGTATAAGAACTTAAATAATTGAAGAGCCATAGTATGCATTATGCTTATTGTTTAAATCCGTGTTACCCCAAGGGTGATTGGGGAAATGAAATATGGTCGCTTGGTCTTCTCCCGACCGGCAGTAAAACATTTGCCGAAGAGGAGCGTCCGTTTGGCTGTGCAGGATTTATTAAGCTCGCAGTCACGTCCGGTCAGAATGGGAACGTTAATTCCGATGCCTCATGTAAAGATAGTGCCACACTCTATGCCCGTTAAAAACCATTGTACTTGCATGGTTTTATGAGAATAAACTATCTTTACTTTACTTTACAACTATAATTTAAGGGTTGAGTATGTGGACTGTTGCACGCAGCAAAAAGTTCTGTCCCTATCCAATATACCCTCATTTTCTAGTGGCACTCCAAATTTCCAAGACCATCATCCCGGATGGCCTCTGTCATAAACAAAACTTCCTATTGTATTTATTATTAACTTGTTTTCGTCCTGAACATGCATGACATATTTGCCACTGGACGTTAAGCAACCAACAGTCAATCAATCAATTTAAATCATTAAATGTGGATTTTTAACAAATAATGCATGGAACAAACAAATATTTTCTTATGTTACTGAAACTTCAGCAAACATTACATCATTCTTTGTCATTTAGTTTAAGAAAAGGGAAAGTGATCGAGCTTGGAAATTTTGTAAAATAAGATATATGTTTTGGCAGAGATCCGTCTTGAGCATGTGTGTAAACATGACTAATGAAATAGGTTTATGATGTAGACTATATTGTGTGCAAATCCTCAGATTAACAACATGCAGAAATGACGAACATGAAAATATGCAGAAAATAGGTCTACTTTTTTAAATACAACCATACAGAAGTAAGATTGAAAACGAGGTGTACATGTATACCCGATCTTATTATTAAAGCCGATCAATTAATTTCAACTGACAACACTGTGTTAACCGGGACAAGTTCAAACTCGATATTTGATTCATAAAAGAATTAAACAACCCATGCCAGCATTGAAACAGGGTTTGGATTTCACTTTAATACAGACAAGATGAAATTAGAGTCTACGGTAAATTTCTTTCATTTGCGGTAAATTAATTTACAAACTTGCATTTTCTTTTGCGACAGAAATATTCTTTAAAATTAGGTAGTTTATTTCCTTATCAATGTATAGCCTTAGATCATTTGTTATACATAGGAAGATGAGTAATACACACGCACGCCAATGCTACGACATTGTACGGAATAATAGAGTTTCGACGTAGAACTAGAAGTTGTGGCGACGTTACTGCAGACAATGACGTCGCCAGATAATTTTAATGTTCCGGCCAAAAAACTAAACTTCAACAGAGAGTAGCGTAAAAACCAATACGGTTGCTAAGGACTTTCTTTGCACCGATGGATTCGTCTTTCATTTTTAAATCGTATGTCAATTTTAGAAAAAAATCCATTGTCCAACAAAAAAGAAAATCTTGATAATGTAAAAATATCTGCTAATTTTTATGATTTTCCCTATATATCCTTTGTAATTTTGGTGTATCATGTAGTTAATTTCAACGGCTCGTATCTCAAAAACGAAAACGGTTACCCCCTTTTTTTATTTCATTTTCTGGTGTAGTTTTACAAGCAGAATTCGTATGTGAAATTTAAAAAAAATCCATTGTGTAGTATAATTACGTACACTTCGCCTTAAATAAAAAAAAAAGCATATTCACCAGAGAAAGTGTTATTCACCGCGCTAAACGTCACGCGCTTTTACATACAACCATTAAATAAAATTATAATCCGATCTTGAAAATTATTTTAAAAGTCATTTGAAGTTGCTTGCTTTTAAAATGTACTAATCTTCTCCTGAATCAACATATAATAACGGGTTGCATTATTAAATGAAACTGTTTTTGTCGCTGTTTCAGAGAAGTCTTTCGGTTACCTCCGTTTCATGCACAATCTTCCCCGTGGTTTTTTTCGACAACCAGCAATTTTCTTCAGTTCAGATTTCACCACGCGCTTCGTTTTAAGTATTAGGAATATACAATGGAACAAAATTTTGCACATGTAAGTAGAAAAAACAGCGTTTGCTTGGATTTTTCGACGTTTTTCGACGTTTGGACAAAATGGCTACCGTTTTTAAAATGTTTCGTAGCATTTTATTTCTGTAAGACCCAAACATACAGTTAATAAAAAAGAATCTAGACTTTATGTTCTTTTTGTGTATCTAACTTTTGTCTTGGTAAATTATAAATTACTTAGTGAAATATCAGGTAAAAAACTCGCATTTATTGATTGGACAAATGAATCTACAATTTTTTAACTCCCGAACAATTAGGCAAATGTTTGTTCTATCGGTAGATGTTATAATTATTTGACATTTTTTAGACATTTTTACCTATGTCTAATTATAAAGCTTCCGTTCAGTCGTTAAGTCAACGAAAAACGTCACTGGACATTTTTCTTATTCCAGCTTAATAGACAGTCACCGAGTCAAACGAAATTCGACAAAAGAACGACTCTAATTTAACCAAGAACTGACACTTCGTTGCTTCTGCCAAGTTTGGGAAAGATCAGAGAATAAGAAATAGGATCACTATACATAAAAGATAAAACAGTTGTTCAAAAATGTAACGTTGGACATCCGTTTTTTTCACATAGCTTTGTTGTTTTAATCCTCAAATATACTAGATATTACTAAGCATATAACCAAGAGCTATCAGAACATAAAGGAAAACATATACTGAATTAGTTTTTTAGCTCACTTTTCCTAAAAGGAAATGTGAGCTTATCTCATCACTTGGCGTCCGTCGTCGTCGTCGTCGTCTGTCGTTAACAATTTTTCAAACATCTTCTCTGAAACTACTTAATGGATTTGGATGAAACTTAGCATGATTGTTCCTTAGATTATCCTGCACAAAGTTTATGCTTCGATTTTTGATCCGTCAAAAAACATGGCCCCGTTACTTAAAATAGAACATAGGGGTCCAATGCAGTTTTTGGCTTATATCTCAAAAACGAAAGCATTTAGAGCAAATCTGACATGGGGTAAAAATGTTCATTAGGTCAAGATCTATCAGCCCTGAAATTTTCAGATGAAGCAAACAACCCATTGTTGGGTTGCTGCCACTTAACTGGTAATTTTAAGGAAATTTTGCAGTTTTTGGTCATTATATTGAATATTATTATAGATAAAGATAAACTGTAAACAGCAAAAATGATCAGCAAAGTAAGATCTACAAATAAGTTAATATGACCAAAATTGTCAATTGACCCCTTAAGGGGTTATTGTCCTTTAATGACATTTTTTCACAATTTGTTCATCATATTTGCTAACTTAAAAAAATCTTCTCCTCTCAAACTACTCAACCAAATTCAACCAAACTTCAACTGGATGATCAGTAGGGTGTATAAAATAAATTTATGTTTTATTTTCTATTTCGTCAAAAAACATGGCTGTCATGGCTAAAAATAGAACTCAGGGTAAAATACAGTTTTTAGCTTATATCTCAAAAACTCCATCATTTAGAGCAAATAAGACAAGAAGTTAAAGTATTTATCAGGCCATGGTCTATCTGTCCTGAAATTTTCAGCCGAATTGGGTAACTGGTTTTCAGGTATAATGCCCTGAATTGATGATTTTAAAGAAATTTTGCAGTCTTGGTTATTATCTTTAATATTATTATAGATACAGATAAACAGTTTATGGCAAAAATGTTAAGCAAAGTAAGATCTACAAATAAGTCAATTTGACCAAAATTGTCAATTGACCCCTTAAGGAGTTATTGCCCTTTAAAGACTTTTTTCACAATTTGTTCATCATGTTGACTTACTTTAAAAAAAAATCTTCTCCTTTGAAACTGCTGTATCAATTTCAGCCAAACTTAGGCTAAATGAGTTTCAAAGTGTCTAGTTTAAATTTTAAATCTTATTTCCTTGTATGTCAAGAAACATAGCTCATATGGCTAAAATAGAACATAGGAGAAAATAATTTTTTGCATGAACCACCTGAGGGGTTCATGCTTATATATTGGCGAGTTTTTGATGTGTCTATGGGCCACTCGATATCTCTCGGCAGGAAGTCAGAATAAATTTCTCGGAACGCCTCGAAAGTTTTCGGTTATTTATACAGGTCTTAACAGGTCGTTATCAAGTCTTTGATGTGGTCCCTTGATGGCCCTTGACGATGCAATTATATGTTTTAAAACGACCAGTGTACACTGGTTGGATCTAGGTTAATTCTAACGTGGTAGGGTCTGTTGTCTCAATAACATGTAAACTAATTATGTTTGAAGATTGATCCACGGGATACTGTGTACTTTCATCACAGACTTACGCGAGAGAACATTCTGGTTAAAATATTAATATTAGATCGGAAAATCGGAAAACAGAAAGATAATATTCTTATCAAATTATCTTATTCCATCCGAATCAAAGAAACACATATAAAATATATACTGTATTTATGTTTCTGAAGAAACTAACAATGATTGAAATCAGAATATTTTTCAGAGTTGCAATTAAAAAATAAGCATTTTATATGACAAGATACTCTGCTTTGGTATTTTTAAATATTCATTTGTACAGGAAACATGAAAATTAAATCTTAATAAATTCTTGCATGATACAAAAAATGTTTATAAAACAATAATCCTTATATTTCTACGTAATTTATTTCATACCATGTTGTTATTTGGGTTATAAATTTATCAAATATTCAAATTTTAAACGGTCGTCAATAAAAATAATACTTGTGTGTTTTCAATTCATAAAGCATGAATTTAAATCCTTGCAGCTCACATAATTTACAATTATCACAACAAAATTTAATATGACCATAATGTTGATTATTTTATACTTTTTTAGTATGGATTTAGAAGCCTTTGCTTATATTTTGCAAAGTAATATATTCACATAGTGGAATGTTTGAATTTGAAAATAGATTCATTCGATAAATAAAAGTCCATCAGTAAATACTTGACGTTCGTGTTTATTGATATTATATATATTCAAAGGATTTAAAAAAATTACTAACAGGAACATTAGTTTATTATGAAATTTCAATTCAAATTTTGTTTGTTTGTTTTAATAGTTTAACCTTATAGCATCTATATACTTGTACTATGGTACGATTTTGAGAATTGTATTCATTGTGTTGACACACTATCCGACATGTCTTGATTCTTCACATTATAGATCACAATTCAAAAGCACACTATCGGTTTGTGTTCTCAAACATTCTGGCCATGATAAAATGTCAATGAGTCCGGAGTCAAAATATTTAATGTAGACCGTTTGACATTCAAATTCAACTAATAGATTTTCCTGAGTATCAGTGAGATGCTTTCTATTTACTATTTCGTGCGCTAAAATACTACTTGCATGCAATACTATTAAATTCACTCGTGAAAGCTTATGTTCGTTTTTGTTATCTAAATATAGGACAAGGCAAAAAGAGCTTTACATGTGACTTTCAAACACGGTCATCATTACTAACGGCATTCTGACCTCGAGTTGTTTCTATTTTATTTCTTTTTTGAATCACTGTTCTATATATTATAAACTTTGACCTGTTCGAAAAGCTAAAGATTGTCTACCCAAAGAATAGATTCCTTAACTTAGTAATGTACATGTATTTAGCCTTTTATTTTTTTTCATTCGAGCGTCACTGATGCTTTTCTTGTAGACTTAACTCGTGTCTGGCGAACATCATTTTAATTCTGGTATCTTTTCATGTCTACATACCTTTTTATATAAATTGGTTATTTCAAAAGTGTGTAAAGGTATTCATAAATTCTGAATTAAGAAATTCTTCGGCAAAACTAAGTTTCCCTGTATAATGTTTGAATTGATTTAGTAAATTCGTGAAATCCTTAAAATTTGAGATGTTTTATGAGACAAAAATAAGTCTCTTCCTAAGAGGTCCCAATCAATTTCATGCCACAGGTTTCACCGCATACAACATCTACCATGAGAACAAAATATAAAGATATAATAGATAAAATAAATGCATCCAGAATTCTAGATTCTAAAGCAAACTGAGTGCATAAATTTATATTGCGATAGGTTTGTGCAATTTTAATAAATCATCCGGTTAGTAGAAATTAGGATTTGCCAAAGAGTTATAATTCGTTGGACTCACAAACTCGACTTTAACAGTCACAATTCGAGCAGAACATTGACTTTAACAGTGCTTATTTGTTTTCAAGGGGGGTCGTCCGAACCCCCGACCCCCTGGCTACGGGTATGTTAACCATATCAACATGATCAAGCAGGTAATAATATTAGACATATTACTGCACGGCAACATTTCTATCAATTAGTAATTGATAAAAATGTTGTGTAATATGTCTTTCAGGTAATCATGAAGTGGTTTGAAATTTTGACAATGTACAAACAGGTGATAGTTTCAATAAAAAAATGTTTTCCTTATCGTCAGCTTAAAAACCTGCATGAAAGAAAGACCGGCAACATAGCGCAAATGATCGTCAATATATCAAAATAAGGATTTGTATAGTAAGACAGGGACTAGAAAGTTCCTGAGTAAGACTAAGCTATACAAATTCATGATCAGATATATCTAGTATTTTCGGTTCCTGATTGCATTATCATGATTATCCATTCAAGCAGGGACTTTCTATACTACACTGAGTATCTCTTTAGTATAGAAACAAAGTCCCTGATTCAAGGTAACAATGAGACGTAGAGATCGTGAGGATATAAGCTACTGACTTCTATCTGAGACTACTAAAACACATATGTGTTATAGTAGTCTCAGCTTCTATGGTCTAGCTGACACTTTACAACACAAAGTGAAACAGGATTTTTTTTTGGCAGTGGCTATTTGACCGGCACCGGCTAAATAGCAAATTTGCTATTTGACCGGCACTGACTGAATAAAACTGTTCATTGATATGATTAGCAGAGAAAAATAATTTAAAACCATTTTATCACAATATCAAGCATAAAAAATACACTGAGTACAATAATTTTTTTTTATTGAAGATGTTTATAAATAAATAATTTATAACTTTATAATATTAATTAAAAGCATGAAAACACATTTGTATATACTTTTTTAAACATATTCTTTTCAAAAATATTTATAAAAAAGTTGATGTCAAAATCTGTGTAAAATCTATGGTTTTAATATCCTGCCAAGCTATAAAAATAGTGTTATGTAAAAATATGTACATCTTAAAAAAGATAATATTAAAAGTTGTTTGCTACGAATTTCAAAAGGAAACATGATTTAACATTTGCAATTGTTACAAAACCAGTTCTTTGCCTTTGAAAGTTGTTTTTATCTAGCACAAGATAAATGTTGCCACTCCAAACAGGAACTACACATGACACTGGCTTCCTTTGAATCTGCATCATGTGTGCATAGGGTTCTTTTATTTTTCTTTATATATACATTCTTAATAGCTTCCCATGCATCGTTTTGACAATACTTTTTGATTAAATCAATGTTTACAATCAAGTCCAAACAAGAGGCAGTTAAAAGTTCAGGTTTTGCTTCAACTTGTTCCTCAGTTATTAAAATGTTGATATTAGCAGCATTTTTTGCTAAATCACTTTCAACAGAACATCTAATAAAATAAATCCGGTTTCTTTGGATCTTTTCTGATGAAATGGTACACAATTGCTTTTCGGGTACTCTTTTTTGGAAGACCAATGACTGTTTGTTGAAGTTGTCCATATAATTTCTCTATCACTGTTCTCTTTCTGCTCTAGTTTTACTTCATACCGTAGTGAAACCTGTTCCAGGATATATGCCCAAGCATATGGTGTCACCAACTCTTGATATTTATATTCAGGTGAATCATTCGAGAATGCTGAATTTTGATATGAGCGTCACTGATGAGTCTTATATAGACGAAACGCGCGTCTGGCGTACTAAATTATAATCCTGGTACCTTTGATAACTATTTACACCACTGGGTCGATGCCACTGCTGGTGGACGTTTCGTCCCCGAGGGTATCACCAGCCCAGTAGTCAACACGTCGGTGTTGACATGAATATCAATAATGTGGTCATTTTTATAAATTTCCTGTTTACTAAACTTTGAATTTTTCGAAAAACTAAGGATTTTCTTATTCCAGGCATAGATTACCTTAGCCGTATTTGGCACAATTTTTTTGAATTTTGGATCCTCAATGCTCTTCAACTTTTTACTTGTTTGGCTTTATAAATATTTTGATATGAGCGTCACTGATGAGTCTTATATAGACGAAACGCGCGTCTGGCGTACTAAATTATAATCCTGGTACCTTTGATAACTGAAACAGATTCCTCTTTCGAAATATACCACTTGTCTTGAGGTCTTGTTCTGTTTGCAACGAATCAGTTAAGAAAGTGTTCAGCAAAATTCGGTCCTACTAAAAAGCGCCCGGGAAAGGAAAAAGCACCCGGGAAAGAAAAGTGCCCGGAGAAGAAAATTAGCGCCCGGGAGAAGAAAATAATAATATTTTATAACATTATTTTTTTCCCTTAAAAAATAACTAATCATTGCTTGTTTTGTCCTTAATATAAATGGGAATATATGTACGACGCTACATCTAAAGTGTTGTACTTTTACATTTTAGATTTCAAAATTGTATATAAGTAAGTAAATAAATATAAATAAGAGTATATAGAAGAATCACGAAGGACATTGTCTTCGATCAAAATGTATATTTTGTTACTAAAAATAATGAGTGCCTGATCTATATATTTTCCCCGGGCGCTATATTTTCTTCTCCGGGCGCTTTTTCTTTTCCCCGGGCGCTTTTTCTTCACCCAGGCGCTCCCGGGCGCATTTTAGTAGAAACCGCAAAATTTGGTAATGTGCAGTAATGATGTATCACAGATTTATAAATATTTTAGAAAAACATATATTTAGTAATGTATATACAAATGTGTGTTCAAGCTTTTAATTGATATATATATTATAAAGTTATAAAATAAATTATTTATTTATGAACATCTTCAATATATTTTTTTTTATTGTACTATATATTTCTAATACTTCATATTGTGATTTTAAATTATCATTAAGCTTTTTTATTCTCTGCTAATCATATCAATGAATTGTTTTATTCAGTGCCGGCTAAATAGCAAATTTGCTATTTTGCCGGTGCCGGTCAAATAGCAAATTTGCTATTTAGCCGGTGCCGGTCAAATAGCCACTGCCTTTTTTTTTTTTTATCGAAACATGAATGATATCGCTTAATTTTCAAACCAAAAAAAATACATTATGCAACTTGCCTCCAATCATACACATACACACCTGCAATTATTTTTATGTGTATTTATATTGCATTTTGAGTAACTTAATAGTACATTTTAACCGATATGTGCAGAGATATATATAATTACTATATCTCTGATTGACGGCGTACACCCCTGCACAATTTATTCCCGGAGAAGATATCCGATATCGGTTTATATTTAACCATGTATCGGACATTTCCTGTTAGCTTTAGAAACGGAAAAGTATGTGAACAGTGATGAATGTGTCGATGATCTAAGTTGTAACTTTCTAAGTGATCTACTGTTCAGTAGGCGAGTTCCATTGTGCTTATTTAAATGAATTATTGAAACCTCTTACTTCTTTTCCACATGACATGTACAATCAGTCTTTGTAGTTTGTCTGAATCACAGGCACTTGTTTCTGCTCAGGAATCGAAGGTTCTATCAATAAAATTCTGTAAATAATAAGGTCGACAATAAGGTCGACCTTATTATTTACAGAATTTTATTGATAGAACTTCCGATTCCTGTGGTTTCTGTCAATGTGGGGTTTACCATCCATACCAGTACATATAGTACATGTTTTGTACTGGTATGGATAGTAAACCCCACATTGACAGAAACAAGTGCCTGTGGTCTGAATCCAAGAAAAAATATTTTGACATTTCTTACAATACATCATGTATCAATATCTTAACCCTCTTGCTGCCAGAGGGACACATGTCCATGGTCAAATGTATGCAAGCTTCTCATCAATGCTGTATCTCTTTCAATTAAAAAAACGAAGATTAAACAGTGTTGTGTTTTTTCTCCAATGCCAATGGGTCCCAAATGTAACCGTCCTTATCTTGTGATGTCATATATCATTGATGTTTGGCATGTAACATCACAGACGTCGAGCTGTCATTTTCAGGCATATGAAATGCAACCTTGAAAAACGGTCAGCAGCAAAAGGGTTAAATGTCAAGTTGCCTTGAGCGGAACAATAAAGCTTAAACTTTTTGTTTGTCAGACATGTCAGACAGAGTTTGGGATACACTGTCATAACTGCACAATCAAGATTTAATTAATTTAGAAATGACAGGGGACATCAGACTGTTCCTTGGGATAGAGGAATAGTTGCAAAGAGATTCAAATAAAACAAATTGGAAAGTTTACCATTATGGGGTTTCTGTATTCTGACACCACTTGTCTCAGATGGTCCTAGTTGTCTTCATAGATCATTTGTTCATAGACTGATAGATGATCCCAGTTGTCTTTTTGTAGATAGTTTATGTTCCTGACTTCTGCAAGTGATTTATTCATCAGTTTAATTATGTTTCTTTGCTTGTTTTGACAAAATTGAACCAAATTGGCTGTAAAAGTGAATTATGAAGGTATTGAGGAATTTCCTCTTCGTGAGGAAAGACCTTATTGTTTATTAATGTTTTTTTTTCTTCCAACATTTTTTTATATGCCCTCCCCCCGTTTCTTTTGAAGTAATCAAAACCAAATATATACAAAAGTCATGTTGACCATCAGTAGACCTCATCATGAAGTATTACCAGATGAGGCTGTGTAAGATTTAATCATCCCCTTTGGGAGTTATATCCCCTTGAAGCAATTTCTATTATTTGAAAAATGGCAACAAGTACAAACAAAAAATGTATAAGAACAGATGGCAATGTTAACAAACATAAACAATTATTAGTATGTTATCAATATCAACCCTTACAAGGAGTTATTTCCCTTGAAAATTTAAACTCATTCAAAAAATATATACAATTTGAGATCTGGAAGTCAAGGAAACTAATTAGGAGTAAGGGCCTTCACCAATAATCTTTACTCCATGTGGCCATCAATTTGCACCCAAGATCAAAGGATGCTGAGTGTAAAAAAAAATAGTTTGCTGCATACATTTGTACATACTGTGTATACAATGTTTCTCTCGACAAGCTCTACATTTTATACATTGAGCCTAAAAAATGTCTGACCATCTTTTCAAAAGTTACATCAAGATAATTTTTCTACATGTAGAATAGTATTACAAGTGTGTATATCTTTTAAAAGGAACATTATAGCTTGTTGTTCTGTGTGATCCAAGGCTCCGTGTTGAAGGCCGTACATTGACCTATAATGGTTTACTTTTTTTAAAATTGTTATTTGGATGGAGAGTTGTCTCACTGGCACTCACACCACATCTTCCTGTATCTATCTCCCTATTATAAACTGCAAAAATGATCAAGTGTATTTTGACCTTGTTACCTTTGAAAGGTCAAGTGGTCTTGAGTTGAATGGTGAAAATCATAATATGTCTCTACAACTTCCATTTCCCAACTTTGGTATTGCACCATATATTTGATGATTCATTGTGACCTTGATGAATTTTGTTATTGGCCAAAGATTTGTTTCTATGTTGTCTTTCAACTGCAGATCATTTATCACTTAGCAGATTTGAGATATTTGTTGCCATTTCAAAGATAATTCAGTTTCAAGTTTTGCAAGTGGAGGCATGTATTTCTGAATCAACAACGGGTTACCACCTGAAATTTTATGAAATTGAAGAGTTGAACAAAGATATATGTTTGACCAAATACCATAAACATTCAATATAAAAAAAATCTAAAATTTTCATATTCTGCATTGATTTTGTAAAATTGATATTGCATCATTTGTGGCACTTTTCCAAACGTGGTCATTTGATTTATCAAATTAAAGGTCTGAATGAACCTCACTCAAAAATGAAAAATTTAAACCCCTTTTTCATCCCAGTCAAAAGTATGGATGATTTAGGTAAAAAAATTGATCATCTCAGATAGTTAGGTTGTCGCATATTAAATGAAAGTCTATAAAGCTTACTGTTTGCTTGTAAAAATTGCTGTTGTCTGTTCTATGGTCCGGTTGTTGTCTCTTTAACACATTCCCCAATTCCATTCTCAATTTAACATTTCAAATTCAATATCAAATTGATGACCCTCAAAAGAGTTGGGTAGGGTCATTGAGTGCAATTTTTATACCCCACCTAAGATATTAGAGGGGCATTTTGTCTGTTCTGTACGCTCTTTTCGTCCGTCTGTCTGTTTGTTCATCTGTCCAACAGTCCATTCTTCCCGCTTTAGGTAAAAGTTTTTGTTCAATGTAGTTTTTGATGAAGTTAAAGTCCAAACATGTTCCTTTTGATATGATCTTTCTATTGTTAATGCCAAATATGTTATGTATTAGGGTTGAATTCTGTTCGAGGTCGGGGCTATTCCAGGTAAGGGTGTAAGGTCAGACCCGTAATGCTGTTTTTGATGTTTCTTGAGTATAAACGTGCTTATGGAGAATAAAGACGTGTTTGTAATGATGTCTTGTCCATTTATTTAGTCCCCGTAAAAGGCAAGAACATCTCATGGTGGAGGACTTCAAATGGATTAATTTGTTTTGTAAACCGCTTTTGACAATTTGTTTCAATTTTATACTGTGTAACTGAAATATTTTTGTGAATTACCACGAGGATCGATTTGCGTGCACTGAAGCATGACACTACATGTAGGCGGCAAGCACATGGTTTTTTACACAGAGACAATTTTTATTTCCGTTGGTTGTTGAAATTTTTGTTCCCGAATGAGTCTTATTTCTAAAGCCGAGAAAAATCTCACCAACTTAAGTCCGAGGTTAGAAAATGTGGGAAGTTTGAAAAATATACCTGTCGTTTTATCTGACAGTAAGGGAAGGTATTTAAAGGATCAGACTGTAGACAAACACCCTGAACGGAAAATTGTATGGTGGATACATCCCGGCACGACAGTACAACAGAATTTACAATGGTTGCAAGAAAAAGCTGTGAAGACATTTCAGGACTTGGGGCAGATAAACATTACTCTTTTTATATGGTTGGGCACCTGTGACTTGACATTCAAGACTGGTAAATATATTTTTTTGAAATCATCTGATTTTCAAGTGGTAACAGATCTTTGCCAGGGTTTACGGGATATCTACACCTTTATACACCAGTTCCCAACAGTGCGACTTATTTTTCTTCAAGTTCCGTTTTATTCTATTTACTGGTGGAACAAGTTTCATCACCACCCTGACCCCGACCAGTTCTTAAAGAAGGACGATATTCTACATGAGCAGTTATTAGAAGTGAATAAGTACATCATCACTTTAAACGAATTTTTAGGACAAAACTCACCGGATTTCAATTTGGATATTTTGGCATCCAGAAAACGGCACTACGATCTGCAAACGAGTTATAGTACATCGTTCGCTCTGTACTTGGATGGGATTCATCCGTCACCTACACTAGCGAAGCTTTGGCTTCTCAGACTTTGTTTAAGGCTTTATAAAGATTGTAATTAAAACATTTACCTAATTGATTGGTATGTTTTTCACAGATTTTCAGTTTTGTATGTGAGAATTTATCTCGCTGCTCTTTGTATTGATACATGAACATGGTTGTATGTATAGTGGTTCAGTGTATGTGAGAATTAACTCGCTATACAAGGCATTAAACAAAGCGTAATACATTTAGACTGAAGTATACATATAAAAGCGTAATATCATTCTAGCTCGCTAGACCACAACTGTTGATTTTTGCTCTTTAAAATAAAATGGCATCTTATGAATGTGTATGTGAGAATTTACTCGCTACATGTATAGGTAAATCCTGATCGTTGGTAACATAATTTTGTAAATGACTTCAAATCAGCTCTCGGCAAATTTTTCTGATGACGAGTACGACAGTGAGGTCGAATTTGGATTGATATCAATTAAGTCGCCTGAAACCCCACTACTGCCTTTACCCGTTTCTATATCACCATTGTCCCAGTACTCTGTCGATTCCCTAGAATTTGAACTTGAACAACCAAAATCTGTTCTATCAGACGAATTTTTGTCGCTAAATCAGCTTCGGGAGCCAGATATTAATTATTTACTTACTCCGTCCCCAAAACTACCTTTGAACTTTTCAACTTGTAATTCAAATCTTGCCATATCAGCCACGATGGAAAAACTAGCAAACTGTCGGAAATTTGGCGGCTATCCCCATGAAAATGCTGCATTATTTATTGCTGAGTTTGAATCATATGCAACCCTACATAACATTTCACCACTGGACGACAACCGCATAATAGCGGCGCTTCATTTACATTTGACTGGTCCAGCATTAACCTGGTTTAATTCTCTATCGTCTGAAAATAAGGCATCATGGGAAGCTATAGTACATTTGTTCAACGATAAATATGTTGATTTAGACTGGCAAAATCCTACAGTTATGCTTGATAGTGAAATCTTTGAAAACATGTCTTTATCGTCAGGCCAGTCAATTGATGATTTTTATTGCCAACTTGTGGAAAAAGCAAACACATTGAAAAAACCTGATCACGAAATTTTAGTTAAATTCATTAAAGGGTTACCCGAACAACTAGCATTTTTTGTAAGAGCCGGTAACCATAGAGACAGTCCATCGGCATTAGCAGCCGCTAAAATGGGCGAAGCTTATGGGTACAGGAAGGCTGAGCTACAGGTAGCTGCGGCAAATAAACAGGCAAAACCTAGTGATAAACGTGACTCCGAGTTCGCCTCCTTACAGTCACAAATAGACACTCTCACTAAGGCAGTCCAAAATTTAACTGCATCTAAAACTGATGAAAGTACAAAACAAAACAGACGTACCGATCGATTTGCTTATAGTCGTCAGCAGGCAACTTACCCCCCTCAGGCAACAAACAGTCGTCAGCTGACAACCAAACCCCCTCAGGCAACCAACAGTCGTCAGCAGGCAACCTACCTCCCTCAGGCAACAAACAATCTTTGTTTCAATTGTAATTCGCCAAATCATATTAAACGTTATTGCAACTGGAACGGACAAGGAGTTAGCAGTTCCGATCTCACATGTCAGTTGTGTGACCAAATTGGTCATTCAGCGATTAATTGTAAGATACTTTCGGGAAACTGAACAGTCCCGGGGGACACCAGGCACGGTCTTTCGGGAGGACTGACATAGGTGCCAGATGTCGTAGTCGTTCACCTTCTAGGTCATTTATTAACACTGTTCAATCTGAACATTTTCAAACTTCCGATGATGAAATGCAGTGTTCTACATCAAATATGGAAAGCCGGAATAAGTTTATTTATTTGCCTGTACAGATTTTGAATTTGAAAATTGCAGCCCTAGTAGATACGGGAAGCTCAATAAATGTAATTTCACAACAATTATTTAATTCAATACCTGAAACTCACAAGTCATGGGTAAATTCAACTAGTGAGAAAATTGTTTTAGCTAATAACCAATCTGTTAACATTATTGGTGTTTCACGAATTAAAATACAAATTCCACAAGGAAAACATTGGATTTTAGTACATGTATTTTCTCAAACATCACATCCGTTATTATTAGGCACAGACTATTTGGTCTCGAAGAAAATAATGCTAGATTTTTCAAAGTTGACCGTATGTTCCCGTTCTTGTAAAGTGAAAAATCAAAAGCGTTTGTCAGTTTTGCCAAATTCTGAGATGATAGTATGGGGCAAAGTTCATAATGATATTTTACATGGTATGCAAGGAATATGCACGAACCATAATTATTTGTTTAAATTAGGTGTTTTGACAGCGAAAGCGGTAGTTTCTGTAAATAAAGATAAACTGGTGCCTGTCAAACTGTTTAATTCTACCAGTGAAATAGTTGATATTCCAAGGGGTCAGATTGTTGCGAAATTTGAGATACTTGACAATGACTCTGATTTAATAGCTACATGTATAGGAAATAGAGAAAATCCAGAGGTTAATAATGTACAGTTTTCGACCGAAAAGTTTGAAGATGGGGAACTTAGTGGTACAAATTTTTTCTCCTATTTTGATATTCCAAAACATTTATCTGAGTCTGAACAAGGACTATTGAAAGGGTTTTTAAAATCGCATGACAACATATTTGTAACAGATGAAAATCCTGCTTTAGGTTTCACGGACGTAGTGCAACACAAGATTATACTAAAACCGGATTTCAAGCCAAAATATCAGCGATCGTATCGCCTTACCCCAGATAAAAAACAAGTACTTCGGGATCATCTCGATCATTTGCTAAAACAAGGAATAATTTCACCGGTTGGTGAAACCGAAGATATACCCATCACAAGTCCCATAGTTTTAGTTTCAAAAAGAACCAAGGAGTCCCGAAATAGCCAAAATAGCAATTTCAATCATTCTTCAAACAGTCTCTCTCAGTTCAGATTTTGTTGTGATTTCCGTTATTTAAATTCTCAGTCTCAGCAGTTTTTTTATGGACTACCAGAATTACAGGATTTAACAGAGTCTTTCTCAAACAGGACCCCGAATTTCATAACTCATATCGATTTAAGTTCAGGATTTTTTCAGATGCCTATATCTCCAGACAGCCAACGATATACCGCATTCAACACTTGTTACGGTACATATCAATTTCTCCGCCTACCAATGGGTTTAAGTTCATCGCCAGGATCATTTCAACTTTTAATGGACAAAGTGCTCCATGGGTTAACATTCAATTCTTGTCTGTGTTATTTAGATGACGTTTTAATAACATCAGAAACCTTTGAGCAACACCTTAGTGATTTACATGAGGTATTTAATCGTTTACAAGCCGCTGGCCTAAAATTGGGCCCTAAGAAATGTCATTTTGCACAGAAATCTTGTTTGTTTCTTGGCCACCTTATTTCTAAAGACGGTATACAACCACCGCCTGATCGAATTACAGCAGTTCAAGAATATCCGTCACCCCGATCAGTACGTGAACTTCGCCGTGCACTAGGTCTGTTGAACTGGTTCAAGAAATTTATTCCAAATTTTAGCGCTGAAATAGAACCTCTAACCAAACTTCTTCGGAAAAACGCCAAATTTCGTTGGACATCAGAACAAGAAAATGCATTTACCAAGTTGAAATCTTTATTGACAAATTCTCCGATCTTAGCATTTCCAAATTTTCATACTGAGTTTTATTTAGCAGTGGATACCAGTTCTAAAGGTATAGGATACATGTTGTACCAGTATCAGGAGACAGCTAGTGATAGTAAGGAGGTCCGTGTAATTCGTTTTGGTTCTAAGTCATTAAGCAAATGGCAAAGATCGTACGGACCTACAAAATTAGAATTACTAGGGATGGTAACAGCTATTTTAGATTGTGCAATGTATTTGAGGGGTCGTAAATTTATTGTCGAGTGCGACCACCAGGCCCTTCGGCCTATATTTCAAAAACAACTTAAAGGGGCCATATATGAACGCTGGGTAGCAATATTGCAACAGTTCAATTTTGAACTACGATATAAACCGGCAAAAGATATGCAGGTTGCAGACGCTTTATCTCGGT
Organism: Mytilus edulis; assembly: GCA_019925275.1. Lineage (NCBI taxonomy): Eukaryota > Metazoa > Mollusca > Bivalvia > Mytilida > Mytilidae > Mytilus > Mytilus edulis. Next base: position 56,142,914 of record CM034355.1, read on the forward strand.
CAACTCGATTGACAAGTTGTGAAGGTATTGATAGTCCTGATCAAGAGGACCCATTTTTTCCGTACGTTCCCGAACATGTTGGTGATATACAACTTGAAGGAAAGCGTGTTAAATTTCCGAATTTTATGGATTCTGAAAGTACTGATTTTCAAGAACACAATCTTCCGGAAGTTAACAACGTAATGCAAAGTCACGACTCCATTAGGAATTTAAAACATTTTAAGCGCAGTAAACAATTTCAAAACAAACAATTAGATTTTGGATATGACGCTGATACAGAAGATTACGATGTAGCAGATCAAACAATTTCCAAAATAAAAAGTCAGTTACCAGATTACATAAAATATCAACAATTCACGGACAAGTGTGACTCTGAAGACCGTAATATAACAACAGATACAGGAAACCGTGATATACCGGAAACTTCATCTCAAAATATTGACACTGAAAATCAGTCAGAATCAGTCGATCCCAAAACAAGTGCTAAAAATCAGGATACAGAAATTTCTACGGAAAAGGAAGATCATTCAAATTTTACAACGTTAAATACCGATGGTGACGAAACCCAAACTAATCTTAGTACAGAAACGGCTACAAGTGAGAACAATACGCAAGTTAAATTCACTGATTCAATTGAAATCTTTAGACATGGTGATTTTAGTAAGGACACTTTTCAAAAACTGCAAGTGCGGGACCCATACTTTGGACCTTTTATATCATATTTTGAACAGAATAAATTACCCTCTTCACAGAAAGCTGCTAGAAAACTTCTACTCGAAACTCCAAATTATGACATGGTGGATGGATTGCTTTTTCATACTCGTACAGCAAAGTGTAAACGGACAAAACTTTTCACTTCGTATCAACTAGCGTTACCAGAGGTCGCTATTAAAACCGTTCTTCGATTGTACCATGACTCACCGTTAGGTGGACACGGTGGCATTCAACATACAGCGGACATGTTAAAAGAACATTATTATTTCCCGAAATTATTACAGAGTGTGACGGATTATGTTAGAAGTTGTCACGATTGTCAGAGCCGAAAAGTTACTCAAGTTAAAACAAAAGCAGGTATCATCGCTTTTAAGACACCTGAAGCGCCTTTTCAGGTTTGGCAAATGGACCTATACGGACCTGTACCAGTGTCAGCAAAAGGAAACTCTTATATATTTACAGCCGTCGATGCGTTCACAAAATTTTTAGTTGCAGAGCCTATACCAAACAAAGATGCGTTGACAGTTGCGGAAGTCTTGTTTAAACTTGTATCTCAATATGGAGTTTGCGATACTCTGATCAGTGACCGTGGTTCGGAAGCCACCGCTCGTGCAATTAAGGAAGTGTGTCGATTACTGGAGATAAATCAGCAATACACACCGAGTTTTACTCACCACTGTCTTGGTTTGTGTGAAAGAACGCATAGAACGTTTGCAGAACGCATGACGCCTTACATTCAACAGGGAAAACATTGGGAGGATATGGTACCATCTATTTTATTTTCATTAAATTCAACTGCAAATGACAGTGTAAAATATTCACCTTTTGAAATTCTTTACGGCAGTCGTCCTAAATTTCCTTTGTCGGGACACGTTCGTGATTTGAATTTAGCGTCAATCCAAAAGATTCTCATGACTATCTTAAACAATTTTCCGAAAGATTAGATATTATTCGGAATGAAGTAAAGGATCACGCACTAAAGTCGCAAACAGCAATGATGGAACGCGCTAATCAAAAAGTGCATAACTTAACATTAAGACTTGGCGACTTTGTATACATGAGTAAAGACCCGACAGGTCCAGGACATAAATTTAAATTCAAATTTGCAGGACCATATGTTGTTGAAAATTGTGAAAGTCCACACTTATATACATTAAAAGACCAGACTACATCTAAAATTTTCCCGTCAATCCATATTAACAGACTAAAGCCGGCATATGTTCGCAAACCTAATCAGTGTAACTATTTCATGGATCCAGTTATTACAAATGTCATCAGTTCACAGTAGAACACGATTTACTATCAGATGAACATTCGGAACACAGTGAGAACGATAGTCCATGTAATGATCTTGTTTCATCCGAAAATAAATTATCCAATGTCCCGGATGTAAGCACATCAGAAAATAATTTACCCGTGCGACGTTCTAAAAGGACACACAGAAAACCCATGCGTTTCCGAGACACTAATTTTACGACACCTGAATCGTCCACAGATAGTCATATCAAAGACAATGTTAAAATCAAACGTATACTAGCTTGTAAAATAGTGAACGGAACACATAAATATTTAGTTCATCTTTGTGGCGAACCTGCACAGAACGCACGTTGGATGGATATTTCTGATCTCAACGTTAAAGCCAAAGAGATTATTAATAAAAGGCCCCCGCCTATAATAAATTAAGTGTATTATAGCTTGGGCGTGTGGAAATTATTCCGCCGCTTACAATGAAATAAATGATCAAAGTAGCGTCTGCTCGTATACTGCATAAGCGTGTGGGATTTTCACTGCCGCTAATTCATAAGTATCCAGAGATAAAGTTTGCGTAACAAAGTAATGTAAGAAAAAGAAAAGAAAAGAATCACCAGCATCATCTCTGTTGCACCTGATATTTGTGTGAGGTTTATCTCGCCGTCATTCGTATTCTTGTATAGATGTCCAACAATTTGATAAACTTTGAACTGTTAATTGAAGAACTTTATTAATGTTAATCGTTTGTTCAAATTTATTGTATTTCATTATATTTTTGGTTGACTTGGAATAGCCCATTTTTTTAATAAGTGTGCATAAATTCATTCAAGATTTGCATATATCAGTTTTCACTATTTGCACATAACTGATTTTCATCAAATTTGTTCATGATAACGGAAATCATTTGATAGCGTGTACATTTGATACAGTAGAATGAATGTTCATGTGGAATATTGTCAGTAGCGGTGTGATAGAACTCATAAATTGCCGTTTCAAGAGGTGTTGCTTTTCTGAAACATGTTTCATTAACTATAAATACGGATCCACGAGTCTGTGAGAGAGAGTAGGGGGGTGGGGGTATGAGAGTGTGAGAGAAACAGTTATGGTGGATGAAACCTATTGTGGAAAGCTCATTTTCAATAAGAGGTAGCGGTCTCTGTTGGTTCCTTATCGATGTATAATAAACAGCTACAGTCATGACAACATTGTTTCACTTATATATATGCTATTTTACAAATAATTGTATTGTGATTTCATAACGTTATCAAATTTTACTAGAGAATATGAGTAAGATGTGAGATTGTAGAGCAAAGAGTTGAAACGTATTTCAATAAGATTTTTGCATATGGAGTCGTATTGTACATGTTGTACTGAAGATTGTTTTTTATAAATTGATATTTACATAGTATTATGGTTTGAACTGAATTCAACCTGTGGAAAAAAATTATCCAAATTTTTGCTAAGCGGGGGGATGTTATGTATTAGGGTTGAATTCTGTTCGAGGTCGGGGCTATTCCAGGTAAGGGTGTAAGGTCAGACCCGTAATGCTGTTTTTGATGTTTCTTGAGTATAAACGTGCTTATGGAGAATAAAGACGTGTTTGTAATGATGTCTTGTCCATTTATTTAGTCCCCGTAAAAGGCAAGAACATCTCAAATAAGAGTTTTGACCCCAATTTCACGGTCCACTGAACATAGAAAATGATAGTGCTAGTGGGGCATCCATATACTGGGGACACATTCTTGTTTTTTTCTAAAGTAAGGTTGCTGTGACAAATGAAGGTCATGAGGTGTACTTTTAAGAAAATGGCATTGTTGCATATCAAATGAATTGTAATCAAGTCAATATTACAAATATCATACTTTAGATCTCAAACAATTGAGATACAAGTTATCTCATTATTTCATCTTTTAAATTATTAAATTTTGAACAAAAAAATAAACTATAACAATTTTTTTCAGATCTCTTAACCAATGTCCCTTTTTATAATCAATTAGTAATAACATAATAAAATTCTAAAAATAGAAAATCATTGGAAAACTGGAAATATTTTGTATGCCCCTCTGCTACGGTTTAACCCTTTGTCTGTACGTAAATAAGTATGTACGTGTGTACATTCCAAAGTTTGTCACCAATCTATAACTTGAGTTTGCAGCAACCAATATTATGATACTTATACACGATGCTTATAACCTCAAAACCCAGAATTTTTGTTGCACCACTTTTGTCGTTCTAGAGTTATGTCTGTTTACAAATGGAAATACTGCCAATTTTTTGGTTTCTTTTCTCTTACTTAAGTTAAGTTAGCCTCAATCAATGTTATGAAACTTTACACAATGCTTATTACCGCAAAACTTAGATCAAGTTTGAAGTTTGGGAAGTCACTTTAACCAATCTAGAGTTATGGCCCTTTACAAATGTAACAATTACTGAATATTTTGTGTGTGTTCTCTTAAGTTAGCCTAAAGCAAATATGAAATTTATTCACAATGCTTATTACAACAAAACATAGATGAAGTTTGAATTTTGGGGTGTCACTTTAACCAATTTAGAGTTATGCACCTTTACAAATGTAAAGATTGCTGAATTTTTCATTTCAATTCTTTATCTTTAGTTTTCTTCAACCAAATGGTATGAAACTTATACATATACAATTCTTATTACCACAAACACAAATTAAGGTTGTATATTTGGTTAGCTTGCATAGACTTTGGAGGTTCATATCATTTACATTTAATGTTTTTTATCAATTTTTTTACTATCAATTTTTAACCTGTGTAAGTTTATTGGACTTTTTTTTTTACTATCAACATTGGTAGTAAAAATAAAATCTGTTTAACATTGATAATAAAAAAAATCTGATAAAAATGTTGAATGTAAATGATATGAACCATAAGGCCAAATAAAAATATATGTGTGGTTCCAGTGACCCTACCTTCCCTACTTTTTTGTCTTGAAATTAGCCTACCCTAAAGATTTTATTGTCATTTTTAATTAAGCACTGTTCAAGTCAGAATGATGCTCCCATTGACTCAATGTAAAAAAAACAACATAAAACTAAAGAAATCCATACCTGTACCTACCCTGACTTTTCAGATGTAACTAGAACCACACATACTGTTTTATTTGGCCTTATCTTATATCATATATCATAGGACAAAGCTACACCATGAAATCATTATTAGATTATGTATACTTCCCTCCTTTAAGTTTAAGAGAGACTAGTCTGACATATGAAAAATCAATATTTCAGTAGGACAAGACTATACTCCAAAAGGAGGGTAGTATGATTAACCCTATAAAGCTTTCACTGTTCAGCTAAAAAGCAAGCTTGCCAAAGATGTTACCCTTATTTACACACTTATATGTAGGCAATTTGCTGTAATACTATGATCGACAAAGTTAATGAAATTATTTTGTGTGGTTTCAGAGTTTAAGGAAGAATAAAGATGACAAAAATGTAGAAACTTTTATAATAAATTTTTATTTCTATTACAGGTTTTCTTAATCAATTTTGCTAAAAAAACAATGGCCATGGATGTGATGGCAGTGGAGAATATCATTCAAAAAGCTATTGGAAGCAAATCAGAAGTTGTGAATTTAAGTCACCGCAATATAAAAGTTCTGTCAAACAATGTTAGTCAACTAACACATGTCATTAGACTTTTACTGAATGATAATGAGATTTTAATGCCTCCAACTGAGATAACACAGCTCTTACAATTACAGGAGCTGGTATTGAATAACAACAAATTGACAATGTTGCCACATGGTGTTGGCAAGCTTCAGAATTTGACTTATTTGAATTTGTGTGGAAATCCACTAGGATTTCTACCTGATGAGTTCTGTGAGCTTATAAACTTGCATCAGCTTTGGTTAGTCAATTGTCAGCTGAAATCATTACCTAATGACATTGGAAACATGAAATCACTTGAGAAGTTTAGTGTTCGTGAAAATGCACTAAGATCACTACCAAAATCTTTTTATAATTTAATATCATTACATTGGCTTTGCTTGGCAGAAAATATGTTTGAAGAATTATCATCAGAATTTAAAGACTTTAAACAGCTAACATATTTGAATTTAAACTACAATTGTCTCGCAGAAGTGCCCAGTTGTGTTCTTGAGATGTCAGAATTAGTTACATTACTTTTAAAAAATAATGTTATCAAAACTGTTAGTGATGATACTATTCTTGGACTTGCAAAGTTAACAAAGTTTGATTTAAGAGATAATATGATTGATATAAAACCGGATCATTGGAAGGTAAGTAATTTAGTTTTTATACGACCGCTAAAAAATATTTGGGATCGTACAATGGTATGATGTTGGAGCGTCTGCGTTGTCGTCTGAAACACATTGGTTTCTGGACAACAAATTTAGTTTAGAAAATGGATATCTATGAAATTTACGAAGAAGGTTCAATACCACAAAAGGAAGGTTGGGATTGATTTTGGGGGTGATGGTCCCAACCATTTATTTGTTTTTGGTTAAGTAATTGCAGATATCATTGACATTAACAAATTCTAGAATATTTGATCTCAATTGATTGTTTAATTTGTAGTGTTTTTGTTGAGTCTGCAACTTTTACTCAGAAAGCTTGACATAGGGATAGTGATCCTGTGGGGGCGGCTGCTGTGTGGGTGTTAGTTAACTTCTTAAAAGCTTTTATCTTTTAGAAGGTCAGAGACCTGGATGCTTCATATTTTTTATATAGATGCCTTAATCATGTTTCAAAGTTTCCCTCTGTCATATGTCCATTGTCCTTGACCCTATTTTCATGGTTCAGTGACTACTTGAAAAAAAAAAAAACATTTTTTGTAATGTTAATTTATCTCTTTATTATGAGTATAAGAATAATTATATAGGAATGTGCGTACCTTGCAAGGTACCCATGTCTGTCAGAAGTTTAACTTGACTTTGACCACTTTTTTCATGGTTCAGTGGTTAAAGTTAATTTTTATGCTCCTGCTGCAGCGGAGGAGTCATAAAGTTTTACCCTTGTCTGTCTGTACGTCCCAAAGTTGGTTTCTGTTCTCTAACTTTAGTTTGCTAAAAACCAAATGTTATGAAACTTAACACAATGCTTATTACCAATAAATACAGATCAGGTTTGAATTTTGGTCAGGTGGTGTCACCATCTATAGTTATGCCCCTTTACAAATCAGTGTACGCCCTAACCTCAGCGAGTGGTTTGAGGGCCTCAATCGGATCCAGATTATAATACCTACGAGAAGTGGGTTCGAGGGGGAGGTGGATTTCTGTCATTAAAAACTAATCAATAGCAAGTTGAACATAGAGACTATTTTTCAAAAATCTTTTATGTTTAATTTATTTATCATTTTGATCATTTTGAAATCTTATGTCCCCATCGGTTTTAAAGAGAATATCTCAACCAATTACTTTAAAATGTGTTTTAACAGAACCATGGGATAAAGCAGTTACTTAACCAAAACCCCTTTTTGGTCAAATATTTTTTTTTACCAAAATTCAAGTGTACACCCAGGAGTTTTGACGTAAATGTAGCTACGCGCCTGCAAAAGGAAAAACTTCACATTTTTTGTTTCCACTCTCTTACTTAAGTTTGCCATATAAACCAAATGTTATGAAGCTTAAACACATTGCTTATTACTAGACTTGTAGATCAAGTATGAATATTGGTGTCGTCACTTTTACTGTTCTAGAGTTATTTCCTTTACAAATGGAAAAATTGTTGAAAAAAATATTAATCAAGTACTTAATTGGAGTTATCTTCCTTTGTCCATAATTATAGTACTCTGCATCAACTAAAATCATCTTCTTTGAAAATTGGAGTTATCTACCTTTGTCTAGAATGGTAGTTGAATCAAATAAAACCAATGCTTTATCATGTTTATAGTTATACATGTACAATGCAATATTCAATTTTACTTCCAACTAATAAATTAAAGCAATCTTTACCATTCAGTGCTTACAAGCACTTTAATAACCATTCTATGATTACATGTAGATATATTATTTATTCAGAGTAAATGTAAATCAGTGTGTTTATTTTTCTTTCAGGGTTTAGATTACATTTTAATGGGTAAAAGTGGATTAGATGAAGATGTTAGTGTGGATGATGATGTGGAGGAAGATGATGATGAAGATGAAGAAGAAGATGATGACAGTGAAAATAATGAAACTGATGAAACAAAAAAATAAAAATGTTCCCTTTTGTTACGTAAATTTTCTTTGTGTCTAATAGTTTCTTTATATATAAAGCTTCAAAAATGAGGCAATCAGGAGATCCGAGATACATGTACCTTATAATAAGGCAGAATTAAAACTCTGACATAAGTCGAAGAAAGACTATACATGTAGCTATAAACAAAATAATGGCAAAATTAGAAAAAAATCCCACAAAAACAGACAGCAATCTACAAATCACCACATGAAATACATCAACTAAACTACATGAACCCATTTTTTTTTACTTTATATGAAGAGTTAATGTGGACTTCAACCCAAAAACACAAGAAAAAAGTTTTCAAATTTGTTTGTGCACACTTGAAACTGGTTTAAACCTGCCATTGTTGACATATAATATTGTGTCTGTGCTAAGTCAGACTATGTAGAATTTAATGAGTTTTTTTCTGCAATTAAAGAGGTGTTGCGTTTCCTTAGTTGATTTTTACCTCGTTTTTTTTAATGGAGTCAGGTGTTGTTAGGTTAGGTGTACTCAATGTAATTTGTTTTATTCTATTTTTTGTAATTTTATTCACATAGATATAGGAAGATGTGGTGTGAGTGTCAATGAGACAACTCTCCATCCAAATAACAATTTTAAAAAAGTAAACTATTATACTTAATTTCATGCTTTTCTTCATAATTTTGATTTACTTCATACAAAAAATTAAGCTGTTCTACAATTTTTCTGATTGGTTGATGAATTATTGTTTTGTTAAAAATCAGTTAACAAGTAGTTCTTCAATCAAATAAAGTCAGTAATCACACTATAACTGGTATATATCATCTATTAAGAACTAAATTAAATTTGTCCAGATTCGTCTCCTATGGGTCAATCTATTCAAATTTTTGGAAGTTCTATTGTCCCACTGAATCCCTATATAGATACAATAGCTATTGTTCTTCATGAAACCTTTAGATATCTTCTAAGAGAATTCTTTATTCATTGATTCATTTATCCGAGTGAAGAAAAAAAAATCTTCTCAAAGATGAAAATTCACATGTTTTACACATACAAATGTGGATGTGGATGTGATTTGTATTTATTCAATATCAATAGAATATTTCCAATCTGTTGAATGGATGCAGTGATTCAAACATTAATAAAAGTTGCTTTCGGACAAAATTTTCAACATTGATTTTTTGTTGTGCTTTACAGATAAAAACTTGAAAATAATGATGTTTAAATTCAGGCCATCTTAAATGGGTTTTACTTCTAAAACTATATTAGAACCAAAAATGTGGATTTCAATTGGGTAAATTAATTAAAAAGTAGGACCAATAGAGGAGTTGAATCTGTGGGGAAATTTTATTAGGTTACATGCTAAATTATTTAATTGAAATATATATGCTTAAGCATATGGTCTTATTTTCATCATTTATGGATAATATTGGGACAGTGGTGGAATCCAAAATTAGAACAAACGACAATAAGGAATGTATTATGAAGACTAACCCAACTAAATAGGCATGGCTAAGGTTAATTTTACTTTCGCTATCATTTCAATATGAACTAACTAACCCCCTTTAAATAGGCATGACAGATGGCTAATCATATTTATTTGGGTTAGTTTTCATCAAAAATTTCTCATCAGTTTGTCAGAATTCAAGATTATTCCAGATTCAAAACCTTGTTTTTAGTTAGGAGATAGCTAGAGGACTTAAAGCAGGCACCAGTTTCTCATTTTAAACAACAATACTTCTTTGGAAACAACACAGGCTCCAGTTTCTATGGAACCCATGTATCTTTTTAAATACTAGATTCCTACTTTAAGAGCTAGGAGTCATATCATTTGAGCCTGAGGCCTACATTTGTATTTAAAATGGAACATGGCCAATCCCAAAAACATGGATTTAATCATGAACATATTTATTGTTAGATATACTGTTCCCACCAAGAATGAGTCCCAAACCGAAAATTGACTTAGAGCTGAATGGATTCCAAGCATGCCAACGATGTGTTATGTAACTCTTTCAAGGCTGGAACCAAAGAAGAGGGGAGGACAGAGTGGTACCCTTCTCCCTTCTCCACCTTCTTCTCCTTTCTCCTACCCCCGTTCTCCTTTCTCCCATTAGAATAAAACATCTCCTTTTGAGATATTTTTTCTTGAAATATTAGATCATTTTTTAAAAGGAGAGATATTTTATTTTTTCTCCTTTCTCCAACTTTTTCTCCCTTCTCCCACCCCTCTTCTCCTTTCTCATACCCCTTTCTCCTTTGTCCACCCCTTTCTCCTACCCCTTTCTCCCTGTCTCCCTTACCCCTGTCCTCCCCATCAAAGAAGTTCTTTGCTGTGAATGAGAAGTCATCATCTGGCATATTTTTTTAATTTTATTTTATACATGTCATAATTTGGCTGTTACTTTGAAATATTTTTCTTTCTTTTATCCTGGACTTTTCAGATTATGATAATACAGGGGCTGATACCACAGGGGGGGGGGGGGGGGGGTAACTTCGATATTATTTTGGTAGGGTGTGCCATTTTTGCCTCAAAAAACGTACCCATTTTAATATAACATTCACTGAAATTCAGTACCTATAGTTAAATAAATATTTAAGAAAGAATGACCTATACTTATATACAATATTTAAAATATGAGCTATGCTTATATAAGCACTAACTCATGACATCAGCACTGATAATTCATAAATATAACAGCTGCCCTTAAGTTTTTATATATGAATTGACATCGTTTAGTGCACATATATTTTATCGTTATATATACGCATGGATTGTGATATTGGTTATCAAACGTAAATGCATTTTAATATAGGATGTCATTAAAAAGGAAGGTCATTTCAATATAAAATCTCGCAAAATTATGACCCATATTTTTGGCACATCCCTGTATACCCAATAATAGGAAGTTACCCCACCCCAGTGGCTGATACAGCCATTTTAAAAAGGGTTTCCAAACCCAGGACAAAGATGGGATGTGGTTCCAACTATATATTCCCATTCAAATGCATTGATCGTTAAAAAAGTGAGGTTCAAACCCTCGGAACCCTACCACTAAATCCACGACTAATATGTATGGCTTCAATACCCCCCCCCCCCCCCTTTTTTAATAAAAAAAAACAACAACTATAAGTCCGGCAGCAGAAAAACAAAGCCAAAAATATAAATCAAAACAGAAGCTAACGAAAGAAAAAAAAACCACTTCAAACAATGAAAAAAATTTGCGGGGAAAAAAAACCAAAAAAACAATCTTGAGACGACCCCTCACCGCACGGTTTCCCGCGATTATTTACCGGAAGTCCTAAATTTTCGACAACCACAAGTTGACAAACAAACATTTTGCCTGCTACAGCCTACAGCCTGAAGATAAAAAGGTGATACATTAGTTTTCCCGTATCAAAAGAAATGCAATAAATCGAAAATAAATTGACACCGCCTGGCTAAAAAATGAAAAAGACAAACACTGAAACAGACAAACAAATTTATAAATTATAGAAACACATGACACAACATACATAGAAAACTGAAGAATAATCAAAAAAATTTCTCTCTGACATAGAACAGTTACTGTAGAGTTTTATACTTAAATCTTCATGCACAGGCACTTGTTTCTTTCCATTTATATGGATTGTCGACCTTTAATTATTATAATTTAATATCATGGATGATGGATTTATAAACAAGTGCCTGAGAGTCTGACTGTGTCTTCTGGTCAATGATGTTCATTTTTACTGAAAGTGAGAAGGAGCAGCCTAGAAGCCAATCTTGAAAAAAATAATTAAATAGCCTTGCCAACAAGACTTTCATCATATTTTTTGGACCAGGGATGACCATGCAACAAATGGTATTTGATTTTGCATACTTTGGAAATAGGGTTATTTTTGTGCTACATGTTTTGCCATTTTTAATTCACATGCAGATGTGAAAAAGGTTCGTTAGTTATACTCTGTGTTTCATGAAATCATTAAAAAGATCGACCTGCAAGGAATTTTTAGTTCATCATGATATGGCAATTTTATTTCACGTTCTTCTTCCTTGATCTCATTTCCATGGTTCATTGACTACTTGAAAACAAAAAAGTAATATTTATTTCTCTCTTATTATAAGTAATACATGTAGGATAACTATATTTGGTATGTGCATATCTTGCAATGACCTCATGCCCGTCAGACAGTTTTCACTTGACCTCGACCTCATTTCAGGGATCAGTGAACCAAGTTAAGTTTTGATAGTCAAGTCATTATCTCAGATACTATAAGCAATATGTCTAGTATATATGGTGTATGGAATGATTGTGAGGTGTACGTGTCTAGTTGGCAGGTGTCATCTGACCCTGACCTCATTTTCATGATTCAGTGGTTAAATTTAAGTTTTTGAGTTGTGGTCTTTTTTTTCTAATATTATATGCAATAGCTATATAGGTCAACTACATTTTGTGTATGGAAATATTTTATGATCTATTATTGTTAGTTGTACAGGTTTTATTTGACTGACCACATTTTCACTGTTCATTGCTGTGTGTGAGGTTTTTGTGTACTGGTCTGTTCCTAAAACATAAATAATAGGTCAATAAAATTGAGAATGGAACTATATTTGTTGTATGGAAGAATTGTTAGCTGTCAAGCAGGCATGGTACATCTGACCTTGACACACTTTAATGGTTTATTGGTGAATGTTTAGTTTTTTTTGGTTAATGTTAAGTTTATGTGACAGTTTTAAGGAAGTTTTATATTTTTTTGACTATCAGCTGGTTGAAGCTCAAATTTCAGGGAAAATGTAAATCAAATTTAGACAACTGGTCCCCGCTGCAAAAATTATTATGAAATTATTAAAATAAATATGAATAATTCAAAGGATTATAACCAAAGATGAGGGATTTTTTTTTTTTACCTAATTTCAGTCATCATGGTCATTTTGAATTAACTTAAATGTTATGGGCCCAAAGGCCTTTTTTTTTTAAAAACTTTGGTCAAAATCATGTTGATGAGTATGCTCATACTCATAGCTTAAACAAACTTGTTAAACTGTTGCATTGCATTTACTTCTGACATGAATTTTCCTACCATTTTCCTAAATTTGTTCAAGAGCAACTAATGGAAGGCAACAGTTTGAAATTGAAATGATTTTAATGACTCAAAACAACAAATTTCTCAAACATCGCTACATGTAAAATTTACTGAGATTTTGAAGACAAAGTCTTGCTAAATACTAAAATGTTAACAAGCAATTATGGACTCATTTCCAGGATTAGTTTTGTTTATCAAATTCACAGGAAATCGACGGCTTTTTAATTTGACCACATTTATTTTGTGTCAGAAACCTATAATGTCCAAAGATTTATCACATTCTTAATTTAGACAGTATCAAGCTTGAACATTTGTCCAAATTTGTCCCAACTGTTCAGGGTTTCGACAAATGCGGTCAGTAAATACCTTTTTTGGAATTGCTCATACAAAGAATTTATATCACAATGTGCTTAATTTAGACTTTTTAAGTATCAAGCTTGAGACCATTTATGATTTACAAAATTTAAATTGTTTACCCAAACTAGATTCACGGAAAAAAGTTTCAGCCATTTTTTTCAAATTGGATCCGGTCACATTAAGCAAAATCAGGTCCTGTGCTCAGCAAAGCATTTTATTGTGGTGTATAGATTGTTTAAACAAGGTAGATACTGAACAAATATAATTTACAGATTCTAAACAATACCAAATTTTCACATTTTTTTCTTAATCAATGGTCACAAAGCCACAAATATGCATGCCATTTCTTAAATGAAAAATGCACAAAAAAACTACAGATAAATGATACATATGTATGCTGAATCTAGCAATGTACTAGATTTTGGATATTTGACCATGATAGGTAAATGTTTTATTTTGTGTTATGATCACAAACCCATGCTGTATCAAATATTCAATCTCAATCAAATTCAGAGCTGGTTTAAGCTTAAATGTTGTGTCCATACTTGCTCTGACAACTGTTCAGGGTTTGACATCTGCAGCCTCTTGTTGTCATAAGATTCCATACAAGTGTTCTCTAGAGATGTCTTATAGATATAAACATTTAAGTATATTATTTACAAATGTTTTGTTTCAACAGATTTCTATAGAGATGGTGAGACTTCTAATACGCACATATTTCTACAGGATGATGCTAACAAGTTACTACATAACAAATTCATTGTTATCATCGGGGATTCAAGTAAGTACAAGAATCAGTCTTCACTCCATTAACAAGGTTTTTAGTCAGAAATATGGTTATTAAAACATAGGCCCTTATTTCTGAATTTAAAAAAAAAGGTATTTACCTTTTTTTTATATGTAAGTTCCTAATTCATATCAAAAATGTATGTTTATGAATTTGTTAGATCACAAACTTCCATTATATTCTGATTCTGTGATTGAAGGTAAACTGAAACTTGTTATGTTGTAAATCTACATTAAATTATCTACATTGTGGAATCCTTTTTAAGAGGCCTTCCAAGTACAAATGTAGTTCTTTTAAAGTGATCAAAATACTTTGCTTACAGTCCTTATATATTTAAATGGAAGTTAGAGTTCCAATTTTTATAGCTTTAGTGTCTTATATATACTTTGAAAACAGTTTATTTTAATTTGCTATAATAATTTTTAAATACATGTGTACATGTATACCAAACTTGAAAGGATATGAAAAGCTAAACTAAGTTCACAATAATGACAAAAGGAAGAGAGTTGACTGAATATGTGTTTTGTTTGTTATACTATATAATTTTTAATTTTCAAGCAATCTTCCAGGCAAACTGAAATCAATCTTTACAATCTGTCTGTTTTCATGAGCACTTTTATCTTTTAACATAAAAGATAAATAAAAAATGAAGATACTTCTTACATGATTTTTTACATTGCTGACCATATTGACAAAATTATATATTTCAGTCCAGAGAGGAATTTATAAGGACCTGGTTTACTGCTACAGAAAAATAAGTACTTGAGGGAAACAGACTTAAGGAAGAAGGTATTGCATAGTTTTTTTTGTAAAATAAGCAGAAGTAATTTCTGTTTAAGCAATAACATATTTGTGATTCTTATAAACTTTGAAAGAAGTTGCTTTATATACATGGCCCTTAAAACAACAACACCTTATAAATGAAACTAATTATACAAATCATTAACTGGTCCTTGAAATGCATTTAGTTTTATATGAGGCCAGTGTTTAGAAATGTCGACAACATTTGAACAAGCTCTTATAATTGGTAAATCTTTTATTTTTATTTTTATGATAAAAATTGTTTTGCATTTTGCAAGTCACCTTCCTAATTAGCTATTTTTAAACAACAAAATTATTCTGAAAATTGCAAGCATGAAGGTATTTAAAAGCTCTTGCAAAATAAAACTATTGTGAGAATAATCATAGAGTAACACTTCTTATGAAAAAGTAAACAAATTGATAGTAAAACAATGACAGTGATGAAATTATTTAAAAGTTTTGATCATGCACACTATTTTTAGTATGAAGAGAATCGGTCTTTGGTCAATACTTGTTTCAAAAAGAAAATTAATTTCTTGATAAAATGACATTGATAATTGATAATAAAGGGAAATAAAACAAGCATACTTTTATACTTTAAGCATATTAAGATGGCGGAATCAAGTTATAAGTACCAAATGTATGAATCCCTGCAATTTGAGAATATTAAACTGGTATAATTTACACAAAACTGATAGAAATTAATCATGTACTAAACGTTGTTTTTCTTTACCTCTTCTTTTCTTTCAGGGAGAATTTTCCTACATTGTTGACCAATTAATTGAGGGTGGACAGAAAGGTGTATTTTTTACCTCTTCTTTTCTTTCAGGGAGAATTTTCCTTCATGGTGACCAATTTAATTGAGGGTGGCCAGAAAGGTGTAATTTTTACCTCTCCTTTTCTTTCAGGGAGAATTTTCCTTCATTGGTGACCCAATTAATTGAGGGTGGCCAGAAAGGTGTAATGTTTACCTCTCCTTTTCTTTCAGGGAGAATTTTCCTTCATTGGTGACCAATTAATTGAGGTGGCCAGAAAGGTGTAATTTTTACCTCTCCTTTTCTTTCAGGAGAATTTTCCTTCATTGGTGACCCAATTAATTGAGGGTGGCCAGAAAGGTGTAATGTTTACCTCTCCTTTTCTTTTAGGGAGAATTTTCCTTCATTAGTGACCAATTAATTGAGAGTGAACAGAAAGGTGTAATTTTTACCTCTTCTTTTCTTTTAGGGAGAATTTTCCTTCATTAGTGACCAATTAATTGAGGGTGGACAGAAAGGTGTAATGTTTACCTCTCCTTTTCTTTCAGGGAGAATTTTCCTTCATTGGTGACCCAATTAATTGAGGGTGGCAAGAAAGGTGTAATGTTTACCTCTCCTTTTCTTTAAGGGAGAATTTTCCTTCATTAGTGACCAATTAATTGAGAGTGAACAGAAAGGTGTAATTTTTTACCTCTTCTTTTCTTTTAGGGAGAATTTTCCTTCATTAGTGACCAATTAATTGAGGGTGGACAGAAAGGTGTATTTTTTACCTCTTCTTTTCTTTTAGGGAGAATTTTCCTTCATTGGTGACCCAATTAATTGAGGGTGGCCTTTCAGATTCTTTATTTCTTATAAAACCAAGCAAATGGTACAAAGAAAGATATTTTTACATACAATAACATACAGATTTTGCGCATGACAAGTTTGCACAAAAACGAGCAACAAGAATGAGAGATTATTGTTCAACCAGGAGAACATACTTCTACATTGATAATTCTAATTAATTTACACAAATTTTTCAATACACGAATATTTTTTGAAATAAATAAACTGCCGAATTTCAAAACATTTACTCGGCTTATATAGTAAGGTTTAAGAAAAGCTCTTCTACTTTCTGTTAGAGCTGTACAGTTTAAAATATAGTGAAATTCATCACCTATCACATGAGAATTACAAAGTACACAGTACCTTTCCTGTCTAATAATTTTACGCCATCTACCGGTTTCTATAGGTAACCGGTGATTTCCAGTTCTAAACCTACATAGCGTTATTTTATCTTTATAAGGTAATAAATCTAAATATTCTTCAAATTCAAAGTTTTCTTTAAATAGTTTGTAACATAATGCTTTTGGAGAATTCTCCATTTCTGATTTCCAAGTCTGCTTAAATTGGTCAAAAATTCTTTGTTTAATGCTTAACTTTAACCATTTTGGATTAAAACTGTAGTTACCCTGATTTAACCAAATATTTGAAAATCCATATTTATTTAAGATATTTTTTATACAAATCAACCATTCGAAAGTAAATCCACCATCTACATTAAGTTTATAAATATATCTATATAGAATATTTGTCATTTTACTATCAGAACTGTTTTACAATATTAGACCAAAAAGATACCATACGGTGTTCCACATATACTGACATAGGATAAGCGCCTAGCTCTCCTATACCATAAAGCTTGGGGTTGATTTTTTCAAGTTTAACAAAAGTTTACAAAACTTCAAATGCACTCTCTCTATTTCATCAGTATTACTAAATCCCCAAATTTCACAACCATATAGCAATATAGGCCTTACAATTTTTATCAAAAAGATCGTACTGACATTTAACTGTCAGGTTATGTAACGGCCTTTTCTGAACTTCATACTAGCTTGGTGGCTTTACTAAGATGTTGTTTTTAGACTTTTAAAATACATGTTTGGGAAAAAATAATGCCTAAATATAAAATCCTTGACAATTTCTAATTTATTTTCTAACACAAGTGCTACAAATTTACATTTGCTTAATCAAAATCCATTAACAAAAAAATAAAATTTTGTTTGTGGATTAAACTTTCAGATTTTGATATTACCAGTATCATAAAATGTATTTAGTGTTTTGAAGATTTGTGCAGTTTCAGAAAATAAACAGTATCATCGCATAAGTAATACATCAAATTCAAGTAATTAAATTTGTTCTCATATTTCTTGTGTCACTGGTTTAACTGACCTCATTTTATGATCAAAAATCCTTCCAAGTCTTCAGGTTTTATAAGATAAAAAAAAGGAATTTACAATTTTCTTGTCTAACACCTATTTACATGGAAAGTATTCGTATACACCATTAATATGATTACGAGATTTATACTATATACATAATTAAAAATTCATTTATACATTTCATAGTAAAATCATTTAATAGTTAAATTTTTGCACAGCATCCAAACGGTTATAAAACAGCTTAGCAAAATTCGATAAAAGCAAAAAAAGTATTTCCTTTTTTGTTTTCATGTAATCTGAATGATAAAATTTTTTAGAATAATAAAATTTCAATTGAGTATTCCTATTCTTGAGGAACTAACTTGGTTTTGACTATATTAAATATTCTTTCGAATCTTTATTTAATCTTCATTAATACAGATGTGATAAAGTGTCCAAAGAAGCTTATTATGTATAGGTCTAAATTATTGGATTCCAATTTATACCTTTATGTTATTTTTAAACACGTTTATTTAATTCATCCATAACAATTTTTACAATACCTGTACATTAAAATTACAATTAAAAGTTTATACATAAGTTCACAATAACACGAAAGAAGCTTCGATGATATTTATTGTTTTTATACATTAGAAATTTTATATTTATTTCGGGACCCTGATAATCATTTTACAACTTCCTCGGTTTTACAGAGTTAATTTTAAACATAAAGCTACTAATCAACATGGTTTTCTACATTGATTTCTTCATTCACCTATTGACAAATTTAAAATTAATCAAACAAAAAGTATTGGATTATCTGGCTACTGGAATATATTTGTTACGTTTGAAAAACTTTAGGCAGTATTCGCTTGGGTTTTTTTTGTAAATTCAAGAGATGTAATCTGTTTACAATTTTCTTGGTGTTTATATACTTTGAACCATAGTTTGTTTTATTGCTCTAAAAGATAGTCCTTGAAAAGATACTAAAATAATATCAGTTACTGTCCTTGAATGCATTTGAATTTTTTTGCAGTTTGAAATTCGTCAACATACAAGCTATTATTATTGTTAAACTTTATTTGTTTATCTTTATATAATACAAATATGTTTAGCGCATCACAAGTATTCCATAGTTTTTTAAACAAAAATTATTTCGAAAGATTGCATCATCAAGTATTTAAATAAGCTCTTAAAATAATGTCATTGGGTATAATCATATAATTTCAATAAAAGGTAAACAAATTTGATGTATAAACATTACAGTGGTGAAATTTTTTTAAAATTATTTCATTTCACATTTTATATGTCATGAAAGAATGGTCTTGGATCGGAAATAATTTTGTGTTTCAAAAAGAAAATAATTTTGAAATGTAAGAAAATTTGAATAAGAAATAAAACACTGACATTTTTAACTTTGCAATTGTGGCTTTATTTGTACCAAATTTACCTACAATAAATAAATTATTATATTTACAAATGATAGAAAAAATGTTACAAACTTTTTTTCTTTACCTCTTCTTTTCTTTCAGAGAATTTTCTACATTGTTGACCAATTAATTGAGGGTGACAGAAGGTGTATTTTTACCTCTTCTTTTCTTCAGGGAAATTTTCCTTCATTGGTGACCAATTATTGAGGTGCCAGAAAGGTTAATTTTTACCTCTCCTTTCTTTCAGGAGAATTTTCCTTCATTGGTGACCCAAATTAATTGAGGTGCCAGAAAGGTGTAATGTTTACCTCTCCTTTTCTTTCAGGGAGAATTTTCCTTCATTGGTGACCAATTAATTGAGGTGCCAGAAAGGTGTAATTTTTACCTCTCCTTTTCTTTCAGGGAGAATTTTCCTTCATTGTGACCAATTAATTGAGGGTGGCCAGAAAGGTGTAATGTTTACCTCTCCTTTTCTTTTAGGGAGAATTTTCCTTCATTGGTGACCAATTAATTGAGAGTGAACAGAAAGGTGTAATTTTTACCTCTCTTTTCTTTAAGGGAGAATTTTCCTTCATTAGTGACCAATTAATTGAGGGTGGACAGAAAGGTGTAATGTTTACCTCTCTTTTCTTTTCAGGGAGAATTTTCCTTCATTGGTGACCAATTAATTGAGGGTGGCAAGAAAGGTGTAATGTTTACCTCTCCTTTTCTTTAAGGGAGAATTTTCCTTCATTAGTGACCAATTAATTGAGTGGAACAGAAAGGTGTAATTTTACCTCTTCTTTTCTTTTAGGGAGAATTTTCCTTCATTAGTGACCAATTAATTGAGGGTGGACAGAAAGGTGTATTTTTTACCTCTTCTTTTCTTTTAGGGAGAATTTTCCTTCATTGGTGACCCAATTAATTGAGGGTGGCCTTTCAGATTCTTTATTTCTTATAAAACCAAGCAAATGGTACAAAGAAAGATATTTTTACATACAATAACATACAGATTTTGCGCATGACAAGTTTGCACAAAAACGAGCAACAAGAATGAGAGATTATTGTTCAACCAGGAGAACATACTTCTACATTGATAATTCTAATTAATTTACACAAATTTTCAATACACGAATATTTTTTGAAATAAATAAACTGCCGAATTCAAAACATTACTCGGCTTATATAGTAAGGTTTAAGAAAAGCTCTTCTACTTTCTGTTAGAGCTGTACAGTTTAAAATATAGTGAAATTCATCACCTATCACATGAGAATACAAAGTACACAGTACCTTTCCTGTCTAATAATTTTACGCCATCTACCGGTTTCTATAGGTAACCGTGATTTCCAGTTCTAAACCTACATAGCGTTATTTTATCTTTATAAGGTAATAAATCTAAATATTCTTCAAATTCAAAGTTTTCTTTAAATAGTTTGTAACATAATGCTTTTGGAGAATTCTCCATTTCTGATTTCCAAGTCTGCTTAAATTGGTCAAAAATTCTTTGTTTAATGCTTAACTTTAACCATTTTGGATTAAAACTGTAGTTACCCTGATTTAACCAAATATTTGAAAATCCATATTTATTTAAGATATTTTTTATACAAATCAACCATTCGAAAGTAAATCCACCATCTACATTAAGTTTATAAATATATCTATATAGAATATTTGTCATTTTACTATCAGAACTGTTTACAATATTAGACCAAAAAGATACCATACGGTGTTCCACATATACTGACATAGGATAAGCGCCTAGCTCTCCATATACCATAAAGCTTGGGGTTGATTTTTTCAAGTTTAACAAAAGTTTACAAAACTTCAAATGCACTCTCTCTATTTCATCAGTATTACTAAATCCCCAAATTTCACAACCATATAGCAATATAGGCCTTACAATTTTATCAAAAAGATCGTACTGACATTTAACTGTCAGGTTATGTAAGCGGCCTTTTCTTAGAACTTCATACATAGCTTTGGTGGCTTTACTAATGAGTTGATTTTTAGCACTTTTAAAACTACCTGTTTTGGAAAAAATAATGCCTAAATATGAAATATCCTTGACAATTTCTAAATCATTACCAGCAAGTGTAAAATTTAATTTGCTTCTCAATCTACATTACCAAAAATAACAATTTTGTTTTGTTGGATTAACTTTCAGTTTCCATATATCACAGTATTCATAAAATGTATTTAGCTGTTTTTGAAGATCTTGTGCAGTTTCAGAAAATAAAACAGTATCATCTGCATAAAGTAATACATAAAGTTTCAAGTAAATATTAATTTGTTCTTCATTTCATGTGTCACTGTGTTTAGACCTATTACATCATTTCTTTTGAAAAAAATCTTCCAAGTCATTCAGGTATAAAGAAAAAAGAAAAGGAGATAAATTTTCTCCTTGTCTAACACCTATATTACATGGAAAGTATTCGGTAGTATCACCATTAAATGAAATACGAGATTTAATACTACTATACATATTAAAAATTACATTATACATTTTACCATTTATATCATTTAATAGTAATTTTTGCCACAGGCCATTTCTCCAAACGGTATCAAAAGCTTTAGCAAAATCGATAAAAGCACAAAAAGTTTCCTCTTTTTGTTTTTCATCGTCTGAATGAGAGAATATAAAATAAATAAATTATCAATAGTGGAGTATCCTTTCCGGAAGCCTCCTTGGTTTTCGCATATTAAGCTATATTCTTTCGAATATTATTTAATCTGTTATTTAATACAGATGAAAAGTTTCCAAAGCAGCTATTATGGTGATAGGTCTAAATTCTTTGGATCAAATTTATCCCCTTTATTTTTAAACACTGGAATTATATCACCCCATAACCATTCTTCGGGTACAATACCTGTATCAAAAATTACATTAAATAGTTTTACATAAATATCACACATAACACTGAAAGAATGCTTCAGATATTCATTAACAATTCTATCATTAGAAGATGCTTTATTATTTTTCAGACCCTTTAAAGCATTTTCAACTTCCTCACGAGTTATTACAGAGTTAATATGTACATTCAAACTATCTACATCAACCTGGCTTTCCGAAGGATTTGCATTATCTTCATTTTCACCGCTATTCAAATCTTTAAAATAATCAAACAAAACAGTAATTGGGATATCTGGAGTTTTGGATTTTTTGTTACCGTTTAAAATTTTCCAGTATTCCTTTGGATTTTTTGATTTCAAAGTGCTAATCTTGTTTCTAATTTTCTTGCGGTGTTTATTTATACTTTTATCCATTGTTTTTTTGTATTGCTTTTCTAGAGATTTTGTCTCATTGAAAAGATCTGGTGAAAAATTACGTTTCAGTTTTCTCTTAGATTTTTTGAATTTTTTCTTGCAGTCTTGCAATCTTCGTCAAACCAAGGCTTGGATGTATTCATTTTAAACATTATTTTGTTTATCACATTTCATATAAGTACCAAAAGTAGTCTTAGCAGCATCAACAAGTATATCACAAGTTCTTTTAACAATATTATTTACACAATTATGATTTACATCTTCTATATTTACAGACTCAAGCTCAGTTAAAATAATGTCAGTATGGGTTTTATCTATATTTTCAATAAAGGTATCCAAATTTTCAGTGTCCCATCTTTTAACCTCTTCAGTTGGTGTGAACATCTCTTTTTTAAAATGATTTCTTTTCTCATTTTCATATGTGCACATAGAAATTGACAATGGAGTGAGCATCGGAAAATAATTTTGATGTTTCAAGAATAGAAAAGTTTTGAAGGAGTGTAAGAAAATTTGCAGAGCCAATAACATAATCTACCACACTGACATTTTTACATGTGAATTGGCCTTTATCTTTGTCATCCCCGATTCTACCATTACACATAAATAAATTATTAGCTCTACATAGATGTAAAAAAATGTTACCAAAATTATTTTTCTTTTTATCCATACTTTTTCTTAAAATATTAATATTGGAGCTTGCTAACGTGTTTAAAAGATACATCATTCAAATCAAACATTCCTGAAAATTCATCATAGGTTACTTCTGTAAAATCTAAGTCCTCGCCTGTTCTGGCATTGAAATCTCCAAGAAGGCATATATAAGGCCAGAAAGGTGTAATGTTTACCTCTCCTTTTCTTTCAGGGAGAATTTTCCTTCATTAGTGACCAATTAATTGAGAGTGAACAGAAAGGTGTAATTTTTACCTCTTCTTTTCTTTTAGGGAGAATTTTCCTTCATTAGTGACCAATTAATTGAGGGTGGACAGAAAGGTGTAATGTTTACCTCTCCTTTTCTTTCAGGGAGAATTTTCCTTCATTGGTGACCCAATTAATTGAGGGTGGCAAGAAAGGTGTAATGTTTACCTCTCCTTTTCTTTAAGGAGAATTTTCCTTCATTAGTGACCAATTAATTGAGAGTGAACAGAAAGGTGTAATTTTTACCTCTTTTCTTTTAGGGAGAATTTTCCTTCATTAGTGACCAATTAATTGAGGGTGGACGAAAGGTGTATTTTTTACCTCTTCTTTTCTTTTAGGGAGAATTTTCCTTCATTGGTGACCCAATTAATTGAGGGTGGCCAGAAAGGTGTAATGTTTACCTCTCCTTTTCTTTCAGGGAGAATTTTCCTTCATTGGTGACCAATTAATTGAGGGTGGACAGAAAGGTGTAATGTTTACCTCTTCTTTTCTTTCAGGGAGAATTTTCCTTCATTGGTGACCAATTAATTGAGGGTGGACAGAAAGGTGTAATGTTTACCTCTTCTTTTCTTTCAGGGAGAATTTTCTTTCATTGGTGACCAATTAATTGAGGTGGCCAGAAAGGTGTTATGACAAATGGAAGAACTACAGAGAGATCAGACAATACCAGACAGATTATAACCTGATCAGATTCTACTTTGTCACACGCTGTTACAACACCTATATTGAATCCATCCTTTCAGATCTGTCTGAAGACCCAAAACCTGATGTTGTCATTATGAACTCTTGTCTGTGGGATATCACAAGGTCATTGTTATTTTCTTATAAATTTTGTTAGTCTTAATTATAAAAAGGAGACGCGTATGTTTTCCGATTCCACGTGTTGTTGTCGCTCCAGCCTCCGTAATTATGCCACCACCTTTCTAAAGTTTTGTCCCTTAAGGTGGTACCTAACACGTTCACAAAAATTGATTTGACTCGTTTAATTTTCATAAAATTTTGACAAAGTATTAAATTTGACCCTTTGACAAAAATATAAAAATTTCAAAAATTTGAACCAACCATTTTATCAGAAAATTAAACTGATTATGTAGCAGTTTGACAAACACTGATTTTGATCATTGAGAAGCTTAATATTCCCTTAACAACATCGTAAATAAAACCATTAGCTGATTTTACAGAGTTATCTCCCTGTAGTGTTAGGTACCACCTTAATGAATGGAGAAAATGCATAATTTGGCAATTCCCACACTCTTTCCAATTCTTTATTGTGCCTCCACCTAAATGTTCTCAAACTTAATCACAAGGTTTTAACCAGCAAAGGCAGATCAAGTTCAAATTTTGATAGCATAATATTTTTTGGATGCAGACTTGTATACAAATATATCCACTAGCTCTTGTAGGCAAGATTGTCCAATCCTTTCTTATCAAATCCTATTAAAGTCTGTATAATGTCGGTCAGAGGTACTACTTGTACAAATAATGTTTATTTACTTGGAGAAGATATCATTTGTCTGTTATCTTTAAAACACTGCTAATTTACAAGCCCCCAAGAGCAATTTTTGAAGGCCTTGCACAAATACTTAAGATCTTTGTGCAATCAGTTTCTTTGTTGAATTAATGAGATGAAACATTGAACTCTAATAAAAAAATTATGAGCTAACCTGAGAAAAATGGGTAAAGGCATGATTTTACATCTCAAAACTTGAGCATTTTGTGGAATTATAAAAAGAATTTACTTATAAAACTAAAAGTAAATTTATGAGATAATTAAGGGGAGGAAATTCAAACATTAAAATTAATTTATACATTTTATGTATAAGTATATTTTGTTTACTTCTTCAAGTAAATAAAGAAGATTATTTGTACAAGTAATAGCCCTGACTGAATACATTACACTATCAAATCCTTTAGATGAGTATGCTTATCTGAAATGAAGAACCATTTTTTTTCCCCAAAATGAGACTTTTTAAAACTATAGCTGAGAAATAATTTGGGTCATGGGTTGCTGAAGTGTCTTTCATTCTTTTCTGTAAGTTTTCCTTGTTATACAGACACACATGAGTTGTAACCATATTTTATTATTAAAGAAAGAGGGAGCTTCATAGTTTATTTAAGAAACTCGGTATACAATACTGTGGGAATTTTTTAATATTTTGAATTGCATGTTAATCACAAAACTGAATACAAAAAGGTTAAATAATGGATCTGCAGGATAAGTTTCAAGAAAAATACAAACCAGAAAATATAGTTTTACCTGTAGTTTATATTTATGCTTGCATCCTTTAAAAATTTTATTTCATTTTCAGATATGGTAAAGCAAGTGTTGAAATGTACAAGGAAAACTTAGATAAACTATATCAGAGATTCAAAGAATGTCTTCCAGAAGAATGTTTAGTATTATGGAATGCTACTTTACCTATAAGTAAAGATGCTAGAGGAGGCTTCATTATTCCAGAGATTGAATTTATGAACTCCACATTAAGACTGGACATTTTAGAGGCTAATTTTTATGCTCGACAGATAATATCTTCTAATGGATATGACTTTTTAGATCTTCATTACTATCTCCGTGGTCAGCTTCAACGCAGAGTTGGGGACGGTATCCACTGGGACATGACAGCTCATCGTAGAATCACAAATCTCATCCTGACTCATTTAGCAGACGCATGGGAGAGAATGCACCAGAATCCGTTAAAAGAATGTTACCGCTGTTACCCCCTCCTGTAAACAGATTCAACCATTCCATGGGAGATAATCTCAGCAGACGGCCACCTGTTGCTGCTGTTTCCCCAATAAACTTTGGTGTATCCAGGACATTGATCAATGAGAGTTGTAGACAGAGACCTATTAGGGACTTTAATATTACTAGATCTGTCATAAACAACAACAATGTCTCAGGTTACCAATGGCAACCGTATGCAAATGATGACTATCATCCAACAAATGGTATGAACAGGAACCGATCAAGATTACGAGATCAGCCATACCACACTCCATTTGAATGTTTTCAACAACCTTTCATGTTTAACCGTTAAGCTTGAAAGTTGTCAAGATACATGTTGTGTGTGTCAGTGTCTAAACTAATGATTATTTGTTAATGTTGTTAGTTTGATTGAGTATGTTGTATATAGTGCTTGTGTTTAGGGATAAGAATATTTAGTGCTGTGTAAAACTTTCTCCAATTAAAAAAAAAACCTTAAAAATTTAAGACTCCAGATCTAGATTAAGTGAAATCTTTTTGAAATAACATCAATACAAACGAAAACAATTATAGTTCTTAATTAACAGCCCTTTTAACCCACAATATACAGTGCTCATATTTAGATATAGACTGTAGATAGTAGATTTAGATTCTAAAATGATGAGTGACAAATTTCTATTAGATTTCTAAAGTTAAGTAGAAGTTAGAAATCAATGTTGTTTCTAAATATATATTTGTATACCCAACATTCTCAATCATCTATTTAATTTGAGCATGTTTTCATCATGTTTTTTACTTCCGTCAAGTGTTGTTATAAATGCTTTCATTGAAAGCATCCCTTGCAAATGATGTTTTCATTGGTATTGAAAATATAACAGATCCTACTTGATATGCATTATTAATTTGAATTGAGTGTTCTGATATAAACCATTGCTCTATTTTTTTAACCATTGCTCTCTATTTTTTTTTATCCAATACAATATGTTACTGTTTTCCTGTTTTATTTTTATACATACTTGATGTAAGTTTAATTTTTGTATAAAATTTCAAAATTATTATGGAAATTTCGATTTTGACAAAAATATAATATAGGTTTTTTATCCAAATGTGTTGATACATTACCTTGAAAAGGAGCTAATTTTATGATGGTGCTATCATTTATCCATTTTTAACATGTTTAACATATATATTTAAAGAATCAAGAAGCAAAATTGTGTAATTGAAGTTGTTGTTTTTATTTTTATGTAAATTACAAACAAGATTAAATTATCAGATACTAAGTACATCTTTTTTTGAATGAAAAAATTAAGTCCTGTGACATCAGAACATGTTTATAGAATTTCAGTGTCCTTGGACTTATTTGGAAAACGCTAAAAACATCAAAACATTGCATTTACAGAAACATGTATAATATTTCTTTTCTATTGTGTGGAAAAATTTAGCAAATTATATTTTCATTAAGTTTTTCTGATGATTTTCACTTGTAAAACTTCGGGGTCATCCATAATTGTCAACCATTTTCCAAAGTGTACAAATTATACACTTTTTCAGACCCACCACCCTTTTCAGATTTTAAGATCAATCATTCTTCTAAAGTCTATTAAAGTTGATACAGAAATTTGCATTGAAAATAACATGAAACACATCTGACTATTTACTTGATGACATCAATGTGTGAACCCTGTGAAAATGAAAAAAATCGAAAAAAGAAAAAAAAAGCGTACTGTAAAAAATGTTGATTTTTTACCCCTCTCCCTTTAAGTGTATGTTTTGTACACTTCGAAAATGGTTGACAATTATTGATGACCCCTTACTTGAAATTCATTTGTAACAGTAAAGGTAAGTAAGTGGCCAGTTTGATCATTTGTTGTTCACTTCTTATTATGTTATAGTTACAATTGTACATATATTTGTTTTCTTATATAAAGCTAACTAAAGTTACTTGTTGAATATTTACTTAAAATTATGGCTAGCCATTTATCTTTTTACCATTAGATTCCACTGAGTTAGCCTACAGTCTTGATATCCTAGCTCACCTGACCGAGCTTTTGTCATCACTTGGCCTCTGCATCCATTGTCATTGTCTGACATCGTCTTTTACAAAATATTTTCTAAAACTACAAGGCCAAATTCCACCGAACATAATCACAACCTTCATTATGGTATCTAGTTATTAAATATGTCTGATGACCCCATTTGCCAACAAACATGACTGACATGGGTGAAAAAAGACCATAAGCGAAAATGCAGGTTTGGTCTATTTTTTTTTGCTATGAATGGAGAAATCTGTTTGTAGAAAAAATGTTCAAAATGATTTGATCACATCGTCTATCTATTTCAAAACTGTCGGACAACTTCTTACATGAGTTATTGCCCTTGAGACATATAACCAACCTTTTTTGGTCATGTTTGCTCAATATCTGAAAAACTATAATAAAAAGAGAGAAACTATATAAACCAAAAATGATCAACTAGACAAGATCTACAAACAAATCCAATGAATTGAAATATGTAGATAATTGGAGTTATTGCCTGTTTATGATGTTTTTTTAGTGATTTTGAGCTAGTGATGTGGCAGCGCTGTTAGCTAACTTCTTAAATTTTAGAAGGTGGAAGACCTGGATGATTCATTCTTTGTATATTGATGCCTCATATTACAAAGTCTCTGTCAGTCATATGTCCAAGGTCCTTGACCTAATTTTCATGGTTCAGGGTCTACTTGAAAAAAAAAAATTTTTGTAATGTTAAATTTCTCCTATTATAAGTAATAGGTTAACTATAGTTGGTATGTGCATACCTTCCAAGATCCTCATGCCTGCCAGACAGTTTTCACCTAACCTCGACCTCATTATATAGTGTACAAGGTAAAGTTTTGGTCAAGTCCATATCTCAGCTACTAAAATTATAGACTAAGCAATAAGTCTAGTATATTCAGTGTATGGAAGGACTTTTAGGTGTACATGTCCAACTGGCAGATGTCATCTGACCTTCACCTAGTTTTCATGGTTCAGTGGTCAAGTTGAGTTTGTGTTTTGGTCTTATTCTCATACTGTATGCAATAGGTCTACTATTTTTGGATTATGAAATGATTGCAATGTGTATATGTCCAGCTGGCAGGTGTCATCTGACCTTGACCTCAGTTTCATGGTTCAGTAGACAGAGTTCATTTTTTGAGTGTTCTTTTTTTCAAAAACTATATGCAATTATAGGGAAATTATATTTGGTTTGTGGAAATATTTTATGATCTATATGTTAGTTTTGCAGGTTTTATTTGACCTTGACCTCATTTTCACAGTTCATTGCTTAGTGTTAATTTTTGTTTTGTTTTGGCCAGTTTCTTAAACCATAAGCAATACATGTAGGTCAACTATATTTGTTGTATGGAAGAATTGTTAGCTGTACATGTCTGCCTGGCATGGTTCATATGTCAATGTTTAACTTTCTTGGTTAATATTAAGTTTACATGACTATAGTGTAATAAAGCTTTATATTTAGGACTATCAACTAAATATCAATGATTAGTAAAGAAGGCGTTCCATTTCAGCGTATGCACTCTTGTTATCATTTTTTTTGCAGATGTGGATTTAGAGGGGACACATGGGGCCTGTCCTCCTCTTTTCTGGGAAAAATTGGGTTGCTTATATAAGAAATCACTGAAACATGACCGGAGTTTGCCACCACTTATGCAGTCAGTGGGCCCCACTTGTGGAAATTTCTGGATGCCACTGTTTTGCGTTTTTGCCTAATTTTTGAAAAACTACTGGTAGTATAGACAGATACATATTCAAAGACAATATCTACAAATAAGTTACCATTCTTGAAATCCTCTGATGGCCCCTTTTTGGAGTTATTGCCCTTTGATAATGAAGTCTACATTTCTGACTAATATCTAAATAGACTGGAAAACGGAAAACAGAAATAAGAGAAAATTTCTGCAAGACTTGACCAACTTGTTATAGTATTTTGGGCAAAACCTTATGAAAATAGAAAGAAACTGAACATAAAAACAGATCTTGGTCATGAGTTCTATTCTTAGCCTTAATGTTGGAGAGAGTCTTTTATTGGAGATGATCATAGGCATAGCTATATAGGTAAGAGACACTGGATCTTTACGGACTGTAGTTTTGGGATAAAGATTGCATGAAAAGCAATCAAACCTATGGTACTGATTTGATATCTAAATCTTCTATGCATGGTTTTACTTTATCACTACTATTGGTATATACAAAGTATAATGCATTGATCACAACATTCTATACATCCTATACATGGATATTTGCAGAAATTTATTAATGAAATATATTCAAATATTCAAGTTACAAAATGATGTTATACTTGTTGAGAAAATTACATATTTTTTGCGAGGTCAGGAATCTAATATATGTTCCGAAAATATCAACGATGTCCTTAAAAATTTGGGAGTTATTCTCCTTTGTCCTTACAGTGCAATATTTTACTTCCACTGATGAATTAAAAGAAATCCTCAACCCGGCTTCAGTTCATACAAGCACTTTGTTTTTGTCTTGCAAGAGAGACATAGGGATTGCTTTTCTGAGGGCCTGGACAAGGTTTTGGGAGCATGGGAGAGAGGGGGCGGGAGAAGGGAGAGAAGTGACAGGAGAAAGGAGAGAAGGGGCAGGAGAAAGGAAAAAAGGGATAAAAAAGGAGACAAAAATGTATATTAAAATTATTAAAATTTAGCAGGAAAACAATTATTTAATAAATGAGTTAATCAAAAGATTCAAGAAAGTGCTAATGAAAAGAAAAATAACAAAAGAAAAAACGATTCCAAGGAAATCTAAAAACGGAAAGTCCTACTAGTAAATCTAAATGCAAAATCAAACAAATGGATAACAACAACTGTTATATTCCGAAATGGTACAGACGTTTTCTTATGTAGAACATAGTGGATTGAACCTGGTTTTATGGCTAGCCAAACCTCTCACTTGTATGACAGTCACAGAAAATTCCCCAAAATGGCATAGTAACGGAAAAAATATTTCGAAACCTTGTCACTAATTCATTTCGATCTCTTATATATCATGTACATGGAAAAAAGATTAAAAACTAACAATTTCTAGGATTTTATTGTGAGGCCGTGCATGTATAGAGACACATGTCACCATTCTTGTTTATTTTTTTTTTAGATAAATTGCTTCAAAGTTGACCGAGAGGTATTGAAAAAATATGTAACGGGATCTGAATGATGTTTGTTATTTTGTTTTCATTTTCCCTGTCTGGTTTTGTAAATTTCCTATTAATTCTACTGATTTAGTTTTATTTCCAACTAACAGGATGCACATTCAGCTTCAATTTTTTTTTAGTAAACAGTGATTTTAAATACAATTTGAATTAAGGATGTACTTAGGTGAGGTTTTTGAATTTGTATCAAATTTTCGGACTTCTTGGTGTTTTTCCATACAATACAAGGTAAAATATTTTGCCCCATAACACACTTTTATTTTTTCATATAAGACTTAATAGCTCATGAAAGGTCATTTACCAAAATTTTAGAAGTTTCTTAATTTTCTTTCTTGAGTTTTGAGACCCAAATAATACCAATGCAAACATTAGGTAAAAGTCCGAGTCAGCCTTTTCCCGACATATTTTAAAGCTCAAATATTATCTCAAAAAGGAGGTCCATGACCTATCAATATTTTTAGCTTATTTTGATCTTTAAAGAATGCTCTACCAGCTTATAGTATCAATTTTAAATTCTTGATTTATTAATTTTCACCTTACCTCACCTAAGTAACTCCTTAATTGATTTGAGGTTGAAAATGTCGGTGGCAAACAATTCAGGCATGTTCAGGACGATACAATACAATTTGAAATTGTTGTGTCTAAAAGACACATTTTTAATGCAGCCATAAAAAAAGGTTACTAATAAAAACATTCCACAAGTGTAAAAGTGAAAGATATATTAATACAGGTTTTTAATATAGTATATTCTCTGTATGATGTATAAAAAAAAAAAACGTTTGGGTAGTGTGCATATAGTTGCAGACAAACCTTGCAAACTGTATTAAATGTAAACATTCTGTTATTCGTGAAAAAATGATAAAATTAAAAAAAAATCTGAGAACATACATGCATCCTCTATAAGTAAAATACTTGGTGCATTATTGAAAGTTCCACCTTAAAATTGTACACTGTAGAAGGAGGAAGTCGGACTATGTGCTTTGCGTGCCTTTATATATTTTCAAAATACCAAATTTAGCAACCCGTCATTTCAAAAAAAGTCTTGACTGAATATTTCCCCTTCAAAATACTGTCCCGAAAAAATGTTTTCTTTCAGGATATCCCAGGAATTTCTGGGATATCCTGAAAAATCCCAACACTGGTTATTTTGTAAATCCTGATATTTTCAAGTGTTCCCATGAAGTCCTGAAATCTGTTGTCCTGATATTTCAACAGCTCTGATATTATGCAAATCTATAGTAAGAACCAAAATCTGTGACCCGCTTGATATAGTCGAGGGGGCTTTTTGGAAAATTCGAGAGAATTGAAGATAACAATGAACAAGACAGTGACTGTAGTGTACTATAGAAAAAAAATGTTTACAAGTGATTTGATTTTGAAAATGCCATCAAATGTGTGGTGTTAAAAAAAAATTCAGAAGAATGAATATACTGTCTTTTCATAGATTTTGCAAAGGGAAAGGGTCCATGTTATCAAGAGACGATATTCGGATATTCCAGGTTAACAAGTCCGAATAAGTTTTTAAAACCTGGCCTCAGGATAAACCTGGGATAGTTAAGGTTTACTAGTCCTGAAAAGTCTGATAACCCTGGGACTTCCCAGGACAATTCTGAGATATTTCAGGTTTTTTAAATACTAGACCTAAAAATTTCTACCCTGGAACTTTTCAGGACAATCCTGGGATATTTCAGGTTTACTAGTCCTGAAAAAAAAGTGTGCATACAGATAATTTCCATTGTACAAAAATGCAAAAATGGTAAAATTGTCCTTGTGTGCCTCTTTCCTTGTCAAATCTTTCTTATTTGTGAGAGAGAGATGGACCGAATAATTTTTTTTATCGAAACAATAACACATACACTATAAACTCATTCAAATGGCTTAAACATTGGGAAAATGCATTGTATAATTATTGTTAAAGTTGTTCCAGAAAGAAGTAGACTAGTGCTTTAAAAAAGTATGCATCAGTCACAGATTGATTTTTCCTATGCTGTTTTGTAAAAGAAGACAAAGCGATCAGTGTTTTAGTCAATGGTATTCTATAAATATTATAATATAACAAGTATCATCAGCCAAAAAATAAAAGTGGAGTGCATATCATTTATGATATCATTTATACACACAAGAAATAACAGAAGTCCCATGATCGATCCCTGTGGTACTCGAGCCTTTATAGTATCCCACTCAGAGGAAACATGAATTAATTATAAGTATCCTTTGCTTTCTATCGGAAAAATATTTGTTTACCCTTGCCATAATGCCTTTATGCCAATAGTTTCCAATTTTCTGAAAAAGCCTTGATGCCAAACTCTGTCGAATGCCTTCCTTATATTGCAAAAAAAATGCTACAATTTCTTTCCCGTCATCTTATGCCTTCATATACTCATTTGTAATATTAAAAATTGACAAATAACTGAGACCTTTTAAACCTGATTGGTTGGGTGTAATAATCTGGTTAGCAAATACTGTAAGTAGCTACGGATATGCTTAAAACACACCTTTCTATGACTGCCTAAATATCACTTATCAATGAGATTCATTGATCTGTAGTTTTCAAAGTCACGTTGAGATAAAATTGAGGATGGAAATGGGGAATGTGTCAAAGAGACAACAACCCGACAAAATAAAAAACAAAAAACAACAGCAGAGGGTCACCAACAGGTCTTCAATGTAGAGAGTCTTTCTTAAATACAGAAGTTACTTTAACACATTTCCAGTCGATGGGACATTTGATAAGTGATGAATACACTTCAGGTTTAATAATCTGCACAGCGGATATTTCAAAACTCTAGGTGCCTATTAGAGAAGCAGTATGCTTACACGATTTGCTCCTGATGCTTTCAATAGTCCAAAATTTACAAAATGTATACTACATCGTTATCGCATAATTTGATTGATTGATTGATTACTAGTAATTGGTGTTTAACGCCACTTTCAAAACTTTTGTGCTTTTTTGTGGTGGCAAGTTTTTATTGGTATAGAGGAAACCGGAGTGCACGGAGTGAACCATCGACCTTCAATAGGAAAACTGACAACCCTTGTCACTTGAGATTTGGGTCGAGCATACCTATCACGTGCGTATTCAATTGTTCTCGAACAGCGCTGCTTCCATAATTGTACCTATCAAAATAGGCCTACAGTTCATAAAAGCAACCTCAAAGTACTAATTTGCTGATGAAATCGGCACTTTATAGCATTTGAGATCTTCATCGTTCATAATCATAATGATATTTGGCATACTTATCACTGTATTCAGGAAGAAGGAATACGGCTCACGGTTTTCTAGTAAATGTTAGATTTTCATTTAAAAAAAAAACTAATGATCGCTAAATTGCCCGCAGATTTAAATTCGGTATTTCCATATAAATCTAGGCTTAACGAATGGTTGCTTGACTAATGCAAAACTTAATGCAAACGTGTCTATTGCACTGTCTGAGATTTACATCATATAGAATGTTGTACAGATTTGCTGGGCGGAAGCGAACGTCACAATTGAAGAGACGTACACAATGTGACGGCACCTCCCCCTCACTACAGAATTCCATCTGTACCATGACCGTTTGATATTTTAGAAGAAGCCAACATAATCGAATTATTTCAGTCAGTGTAAACAAGAGTTACAGAAGAAAAAAATGAAGAAGAATCGGTATGCATATTTAGCTTTATTTAAGTTAATATTTATTTTATATAACGTCCTTTAATATCAATTGTGTTCATTATTGAAGGACGACAACACTAGATGTCCGAAGTGTGTATTCAAGCTACATTTGTATCAATATCTTTAGTATAGGACTTGTTATACATTATATGATACAATTGTCAGTTAAGAGTGTGTGCATGTAAAAATATAAAACTACTTCAAAACATTCCCTTTATAGTATTCGTCAGATGTTGCTAGAACAAAAAAGTTAGAAATAGAAGGTGACACCTAGCAGATCTTAAAATCCCAAGTTTAAAAAAAATACACGTGATATGTTATATTCTTATGATAAACCACCCCCTATTACTGACTGTCGGTACTACAGATGTAGTAGATACATGTAACACGAATTAAATATGCTATACACTATTGTATAAATCCATTGTATTGTAATAGCAGTCGGAAATGTGGACAAAAATTAGCTAGGTTAGAAGAGGATTGGCGTGCCTTCAAAATGAAAAATGAAGTTTAACCCCGCCACAAAATGAAGTTTAACCCTGACACATTGTATATGTGTCTGTCCCAAGTCAGGAGCCTATAATTCAGTGTTTGTGTCGTTTGTTGCTGTATGATATTTGTTTTTTCGTTCATTATTTTGTACATAATTCAGGTCGTTTGAATTGTATTACAGTTGTCATTTCGGGGCATTTTACAGCTGACTATAAGGTATGGATTTTATTCATTGTTGAAGGCCGTACAGTGACCTACAGTTGAAAATTCCCTGTTGGAGAGTTGTCATACAGGCAATCAAACCACATCTTCTTATTTTTCATGTATTATACGTCCATGAGATATACATCCATGTATTTATGAATGTGACAAACCATTGTTTTAGGTTTAATCTGTATACTGTGACTTAACCTGACTATTTGGAAAATACTTATTATTTTTCTTTTTTTAGTGATCAGGTAGAAAATACTACTCCTAAAGTGCAAATTTGGACAAATATGACACCAGAAAGAAGTAAGTTAAAAAACGCATAATGCATATTCTTAGATATTTTGGGATGACTTAAAAAAAAGAACATTATAACAGGAGGCATAAACATTGACTGTTATTTTAAACTCGGTATACATGCATATAGTTGCCTGAACCTTTTTGTTTAATAATTTAGCTGAAACTACATTTCGGCAAAAATGTTTTCCTTGTGTGACGAGAGTTGTGTAGATAGACTTGAAATTAAAATAATTGTTGATCGGGCAAAAAAAACAAATCATAATAAGAGAACACAAGTTTTTATTTTTGTTTGGGGGTTGTGTGTTGGGTTGCTGTGTCGTTGACATTTTCACAAAAAAATTGCTAAAACAAAACCAAATTATTTATTTTTAATTTAATAAGCTATTATAGTTTAACAGTACCAGGATTATAATTTAGTACGCCAGACGCGCGTTTCATCTACATAAGACTCACCAGTGACGCTCATATCAAAATAGTTATAAAGCCAAACAAACAAGTACAAAGTTGAAGAGCATTGGGGATCCAAAATTCAAAAAAGTTGTGCCAAATACGGCTAAGGTAATCTATTCCTGGGACAAGAAAATCCTTATTTTTTCGAAAAATTCAAAGTTTTGTATCAGGAAATTCATAAAAATGACCACATAATTGATATTCATGTCAACACCGAAGTGCTGACTACTGGATTGGTGATACCCTCGGGGACGAAACGTCCACCAGCAGTGGCATCGACCCAGTGGTGTAAATAGTTATCAACAGTACCAGGATTATAATTTAGTACGCCAGACGCGCGTTTCATCTACATAAGACTCACCAGTGACGCTCATATCAAAATAGTTATAAAGCCAAACAAACAAGTACAAAGTTGAAGAGCATTGGGGATCCAAAATTCAAAAAAGTTGTGCCAAATACGGCTAAGGTAATCTATTCCTGGGACAAGAAAATCCTTATTTTTTCGAAAAATTCAAAGTTTTGTATCAGGAAATTCATAAAAATGACCACATAATTGATATTCATGTCAACACCGAAGTGCTGACTACTGGATTGGTGATACCCTCGGGGACGAAACGTCCACCAGCAGTGGCATCGACCCAGTGGTGTAAATAGTTATCAACAGTACCAGGATTATAATTTAGTACGCCAGACGCGCGTTTCGTCTACATAAGACTCACCTGTGACGCTCATATCAAAATAGTTATAAAGCCAAACAAGTGCAAAGTTGAAGAGCATTGAGGATCCAAAATTCCAAAAAGTTGTGCCAAATACGGCTGAGGTAATCTATTCCTGGGACAAGAAAATCCTTAGTTTTTCGGAAAATTCAAAGTTTTGTATCAGGAAATTTATAAAAATGACCACATAATTGATATTCATGTCAACAGCGAAGTGCTGACTACTGGGTTGGTGATATCCTCGGGGACGAAACGTCTACCAGCAGTGGCATTGTATGACGAAATGATTCATCCTAAAGCAGGTGAAGAACTTCCAATTTGCTTACGGTAACAGGGAGGTTTTTCAAAGGTCTTGGTACTATCAATTTACTTGTTCTTGTATCTTAACGTTTGTTGTCTGTAATATCGGAAATTAAATGCTTTTTAGTCTGATTTTTATTGCCTATTCTTTATTATTTGTATTTTTCAACTGACACATTTATGAACACATATATGTATTTTTTGTAGGCACGTCAAGTAGCCGGAAATCCATGATAGATTGTGATACATTTGATAGGGTATTGAAGACAGGAAAAGAGTAAGTTTTATGTTACAAAATAATGCTGTGTTTATAAAAAGGTATAGACTATCATGAGACAATATCAAAATATTTAAAAATAAAATGAAATAAAATCTAAATTATAAAGTTCTGCAAAATACAGCATCGCATTTAATGTTAACAGTCAGAAATTACAAATTGTACTCGTTGTATGGTCGTTAATTGATATTGATGTATTTGTACTTATAGCCACCGAATGCCGTTTTTGTCATAATATTTTATCAACACGTTTCAATAAATGCATGTAAATCATGAAGAACTATTCATTGAATTATAATTACGATGATTAGAATAACAAAATATTGTTTCAGGTTGCTTGCCAACTGGAAGTTCTTAGTTGAAGAAAATGGGCACGCCATCGAAACAACCATTAACAAACTACAGAATATGCAACCAAGCGAACTATCGGACAATAGAACTAGGAAAGAAATCGAGCAACATATCGATTTTCATCATGCTGACAGGCATGTTATGCAGAAGTGCATGAACCATCTACAGTGGTCAATGCAAGACCGGCTGAATTTCTTGAGAGATCAGGACAAATTTCTTCTGGATTATCAAAATACCCTGCAAAATATTTTTAACTCAATTGAAAAATGTAAACAATCAAGAGTTCAAGATCCATTTGCAAAATTCGTTCTTGATGTCAAACTCAATCACTTTCACATGTTCAATGAAGAACTACTTATTTCTTCAAACGAACGCGCTAACAAGCATGCCAGACATTTGATAGAGCCCAATACTATCAGCGTTGGAAACACCAATGTATACATGGGAAGATTGGGCAGGGCAAATATTATGACACCAATTTATGAAAATATATTTGAATTAGATGATTGCTGTACAGGGAAGTGTTTCGACCCTCATTGTACTTGCTATAGGTCTGACTCCGTACTTAGCTTTGAAAACCACGAACTTGATATAGAATGTCAGCTTTATGTATTTGAGGAAAACAGCAAACGAAATGAAAATGATTTTAGAAAGGAGGGGTTTACACACGAAATGCATAAAAAATCTCAGAAGTCTAAGATTCCGATTCCCGTGAAACAGTTAGCTTACAAAAAAATGAAACACATGGACGAATCCACCGCCACACAACTGAAACTTCCGCCACTTTTAGCAAACAAACCAATAAAACACACAGATAAATCCTCCTCCACCCAACCGAAACTTCCGTCACTGCTACCAACTAAAATGAAATACATGAACGATTCCACTTCGACTCAGCTGAAACCTCCACCACTGTTTTCAAACATAAACAACGAGGACGAATCATATACTGCTCCAATAAAATCACCAAAGAAGATAAAATCCTGCTGGAAGCCTGTAAAACTTCCACCGTTGTTGCCGGGTCAAAAGAAAAATTGCATGGTCTCTAATTGTCCTGTTATTCCACCAAAAATGCTCCAACCGTTAAAGATGCTACCCCAAAACATAAAAAGGACATTAAACATAAATAAGGACAGGAATGAAAAGAAAGAGAAAACCAAAGTCATGTCAATGAGACCAAGACCTAAGTCAGCTTTGCGACCGATTCCAGGGACATCAGCTTCCAATGACATACCAAACGTAAATTCAGAATTAGCCATGGATATGATGAGCTCAGTACCCCGTGAGAGAAATTACAGATATTCAAAGCTTCAAAAAGACTCAACTAAAGATTGCTTTATACCTAAAGGCCCAAGTGACAAAGTTAGTAAAGTTATCTATGAAAGGTACTTAACATTAAAAAAGCAAGTAAGCAATGCCGGGAAACAAACAGAAACGGAAAAATCAGATAGCTGCCCAGAATTCAACCAACATCGTACAAAGCTGGATATAAAAGTCGCAAATAAATATGCTGCAGAAGAAAATTTTGACATGGTATTCGACCAAGATACTACAATTGTACAAAGCGAAGGTGGTACCGGAAATAATTGTCCAAATGCGACTAAACAATCTCCTTCGTCTGATTGGCAGGTTACAAACATCGGTTCGGAAAGCGAAATTGAAAAAAAATATGTTCCTATGCCACCTAAAACACCAAAACCGAAAACACTAAATACCAGAATTAATCAGTACAGCAGGAAACGTTCATGATTATAGTAATATATGAAACAATATTTTTGATCATTTTACTTGAAACTTGAACTATGATATTCTGATTCTGAAATGCAATCTGTCAATAGAAGATGCGCACTCGTAAACTTGTTAGGCCTTTCAAGTAAAACAATTGTGGTATACGGATTCGTCTTCAATTCTACATGTCCTGTGATAAGCAACTTCTCCAATCTGTTTGAACCATCTAGTAAGGACAGAAAGGGATGTAACAAATGGGATGTGAGTGGCAAGCAGATATATATTGTGGTGGTTTCATATAGATTTAAACAAATCATTGGTTTTAGATGAAATAATTGTAACAACAACAAAAACAATCGCATTGCTTATGTGAACATAGAACTAACGTTTTTTTTAGACTCACTATTGTACCCTTTGTCTCACTACATACATTGTATATAACTAAATGAATAATTTTGTAAATTAAATATGTTGTATTTTCTTCTGGCTTCATCGTTTTTATTCAACAAGATCCTTTTGATCGGCTAATATAGGTCAGTGCTATAGCTGCAAAACATTACAAAGGTTAAATAAACCGTTCAAGGCAAAAAAAGAAAAAAAAAAGACATTAAATTAGAGGATAAAAAATCCTGTTATCTGATCATTCCCGAAACTTGTCAGATTTGTTTTCATGCGGTAACATGTTGAGTTCTGATAAATGAGAATTTGAAGTCGAACATTTATATAAATATATTTAGTGCACCATTATTCAGTATAAAACCTTAAACCACAATGCAAGATTCTAAAGGTCTATCTACTAAAAAGTCATCAGGAGCAGCACAACACACACACTATTTGACTTCTTTGTCACAAGTATAGTCAACAGTAGAATCCGAATGGGTCCACCTCAATGAATAACGAGTAACCATAGCAACACATTTTGACACCAAGTAACCATGATCATAGTATGGCAATGAGGCTAAGATCAAATATATTAACATGGAGCACCGGAAGTCAATTCGGTTTTACTAACTAAAAGTGCTTAACTAGAATTGCACAGGTTTTTTTTATCTGTTCCAGACGAAACTTTTGTACATAAAAATAAGAATAGTAAAAAGTGTTGGTATCAAAGAGGTTTTAGTGTATGATTCAAGAAATTTTAAAGGAGATTATACCATTTTTTGTTTATTAAATTGTATTTTCGGGGTCAAGTTCAGCATTTAATCTGGATTATATCAACATTTTTGTGTAAATTTATTTTATTTTGATGGAAAATTAGAAAGATATCGTAACTTTAATATTGTTATTTTTTTGTGGGAAGGTTGTAAATCAATGTTCTATGTTTGATATTCATTTAAATTGTCATCCATAGATTTTTAAACCTAAATGAGAGTTTTTCAAGTTTGTTTTTTTAAATAAATAGAAAACAACCACCAAAAGGATACTCAACTAATGTAATTTTGTTTTAACATTTTCAATAATGTAGAATCTGCTGAGAATTAATATTCTCAATATGTATGCATATACATGTTTTTTTTGGTTTTAACCGTTATAAACGTATGTCCATGTTCCTGCACAATGTCATTACCTATTTTGGCGTTTTTTTTTGTTGTATAAATGAACTCTCGACATTGTTAAAAATTCATCATTATTACAACTTTTTGGAATTGCTGTATTTACGCATTTTACGTTCACAATAACAATGAAAATTCGATTGTAATTTGTAGAAAAATTACAATGTACACAAATGTATTTTTTAGAAGAGGAGATGGAATTTTCCTTTTCATTTGTACTATCTAAGTACTTCAATTGACTACAATGTTTTATAAAAAAACAAACTATTAAATATTTTATTTAAAAAATAACCCATTATCATGCAAACATGCAACGTGAATGTGATTGGTTATCAAATAATACAGAAATAAATGAATGCATGTAATGTTTAAGAAGAAATAAGTTCATCAAATAGATCGATTTTCACTTTTGACACAAATAGGTCGGGTTGACATTTCTGTCATCGGGGATGATATTAAGATAAATGGGATAAAACTGACCTTCAAAAAGGTCTAGAGAAGCACATCAGTAGAACCTTAACATTAATAAGTAATACTTACCAAAATTTCTCTAATTAATAAACTATATAATTGAAATTTCACAAAGTCTTAAGATAACGGTAAATAATTTTGATGACGGTGGTGATGCTGGTTAAATTGGCGCGAAATAATATTCTTACTCCTATTGCTTTACGTAAAAAAAATGTATAGAATTGAATTTGACTAAAGTTGAACATAAATAAACGTGAATATGCAAAAGCCTGGTAATATATTAATGATAAAGTGTGTATAAGTTTCCGTAAACGAATTTATCCGTATCACAGTGTGGGAACGGAACTGTACGGTTTTCTAATAATTTGGTCATTCGGGAGACTGTCAAGCGGGGCTCCGACATTTGCAAAATAACAAGTTGCTTGATGGGAACTTTGATGAACTCTTATGTTCCTATATAACGTTTCTGCTTCAAGTTTTGATAGCTAACACATTCTTTATGTAAATATGAACCAATAAAATAATTAGAAAGATATATGCATCCAAACGTTTTCCTTAGAATGGTGGAGCTCCGTGTAAAACGATCAAATTGTCACACAACAGCGATCAAAAATGTCAAATAAACATCGAAAAATCAATGTTTGCTACCTGAATTTTCACATGTACCTTTTCTGATATATAGTCTTGCCTGTCTGAAAGTTTTAAAGCCATTGTCCCAGTAGAAATCCAAATATATTCATTTTCTCCATGTCGGATATTTTTATTGACTGTACAATCGCTCGCAAGTTTACTGTAATATCACTCGGAGCCTTCCTGTACAATCGCTTGGAGCTTTCCTGTAGAATCGCTTGGCCAAATTTATTAAATATATTGCATATGCATTACATTGGTTGTTTCTTGCTGTCCTATTATATTCATTTATGGTATTTGAAGTGAAAATAAGCACAAAACCAGTCATTTTGACAATTAAGATTCTATCAAGGAACCCTTTTAAGGTGACTATATTAGGGACAAAAACAAAATGTGTACAATAGATATCAGAAAGAATGTGTGGTATGATTGACAAAGAGACAATTCTCCACAGGAGACCGAAATGACACAGTAATTACCAACAATAGGTCACCATACGGTCGTCAACAATGAACAAAGCCCATGCCGTATAGTCAGCTATAAAATGCCCCGAAATAACAATGTAAAACGAGAAAACTAACGGCTTATTTATGTACAAAAAACGAAAAACAAATATGTAACACATATTAAACAAACAACCACTGAATAAGAATACAATTCAATTCAAAGCTTTATTTATAGTCCTGAATACAAGTCAAAAAGAAAAGGACAGTACAAAATATGTTAAGTATCTCATCTAAAATATAAATGAATATAATCCTCGTACAAATAAATATTTATATATACCGAAAAGGTGACTAGATGCTCTGGAAGGGTAATTAGCATATTTTGAATTTTACTTATTATTTAACAGCAATTTAAAAAAAAATACATATTTGAACAATACAAAAAAGATTTTTTCATCACAGGATCGGGATATTGTAACATAATAAAGGAATTCGAATGTGGAATGGTGGTAGTTTACCACTGATTCAAGAAAAGACACGTATATGTCAATAAACATGATATTAAAATAAGAAGATGTGGTATAATTTAAAATGAGATGTCTGTTTATTACAAGCTATATATACTGGTAGAAAAAGCTCCAGTAAAATTAAATTTTATCAAGGATGGGAGAGGACTTGTTTGTCGTTTGTTTATGTAATATATACGTGTTTCTCGTTTCTCGTTTTGTTTATATAGATTAGACCGTTGGTTTTCCCGTTTGAATGGTTTTACACTAGTAATTTTGGGGCCCTTTATAGCTTGTTGTTCGGTGTGAGCCAAGGCTCCGTGTTGTAGGCCGTACTTTAACCTATAATGGTTTACTTTTTAAATTGTTATTTGTATGGAGAGTTGTCTCATTGGCACTCACACCACATCTTCTTATATCTATTGTTATCTGAAAAACAGAGAAAACACAAAATCCTTCAACATGATTTTTTTTTATATCAATGTCACGATTCAGGAACTTTTCAATATTCCCAACTATAGCATCCGACAAACGAACGAAACAGTTGGTGTTTTTTTTTGTGAGAACAATATCGTATCAAACCACATTTATATCTTCAATATAGAAATAAAGAGATGTGATATGGTTGTCAAAGTTAAACAAATAAATGGATTTAAGCAATTATAGTCGGCTATAAAAGGTCCCGACATGAAAAATAAGAATCAATACCTTTCGAATTTAACTGACAGCCTAATTCATAATAAAACAATTTACGAAAAACATATATGACAGACATGAACCAACGACAAGCACTGAACTACGGGCTATTGACTTGAAACAGGTACATAACGAATTTGGCAGAGTTAAAACTGTCTGTGTGCGCTCATTTCTCCCCAAAACTAGCACAGCACAAGACAAAACTATAAAAAATCAGTTGAATGATCGGATCATCATTTAATACTATCACTGACGATATCAGACCAGGTGCGGATCCCGCCTTTCTGCTAAAGGGGGATCCATACCACGGAACACCCTGAAACGTCCACAAAATTAAAAAAAAATCGAAAAAAATGAGGTTTCAACTCCCTCTCCCCGCATACAGGATCCGCTTATGCAGGTTACATCCATTGAAATAAAATCTTCAAACATCAGTAACACTTTTGAGTGTGAAATTTAGGTTTAAAAAAAATGATAACAATACCAAATAACTAACTGTTATTAAATCATAACAGAAAAAGGAGAGAAAAATCAAGCCAGACATATATTGTATTGGATTGCAGTAGTTT
This sequence comes from Mytilus edulis, assembly GCA_019925275.1. Lineage (NCBI taxonomy): Eukaryota > Metazoa > Mollusca > Bivalvia > Mytilida > Mytilidae > Mytilus > Mytilus edulis. Next base: position 56,187,833 of record CM034355.1, read on the forward strand.
TAATAAATATTTATATGACAAAAGTATCATGGAAAACATAAACTGATCATGAATGTGGCAGAAGAGATAGTAGTTAAGCATTATCTAATTAAGAGTTATAATTAGTCGTATGCCACTAGAAACTATTACAGCAAAATGCAATGAGTGTGTAGGTAAAGGTAATACCTTTGACTAGCTTGATTGCTAGCTGGACCGTGAAGTCATAACAAGGTAAAGTATTTTACCCTCCTTTCGGAAAAGTCTAGGTGGCCAAACGATGAAAAGAAAAGCTCCAAGCGATTGTACAGGAAGGCTCTGAGTGATATTACAGTAAACTTGCAAGCGATTGTACAGTCAATAAAAATATCCGACATGGAGAAAATGAATTTATCATATACTTAGACTAAATAACATATGATTTTTACTGTATGATAATAGCATTAAATTAACGTAAATTCCATATTTTTCGAATTGGTGCTTAGCGGGCTGATATGAAAAGTTTATCACATGCTTCGATTGTTATCACATGCCTTTCCATAACGTTATCACATGGCATTCCGGTGATACTCGGCAAATTCCGGAAAATACACCCAAATGCTACGTTTTCAGTGAAAAACATTACGAAATAGTGTACAAAACAATTATTTACTAAGTCTGATACTGAAAAGTATATTGTGTTAATTAATTAAAAAAAAAAAAAAAAAAAAAAAAAAAAAAAATTATTAAATAAATGCATTCTTTATAAGTTTCAAACATAATTTAGAAAGTTACTTTGAAAAGGTTGACTTTTCCAAACAGTGTTCATTATGTATATTGTTGGTTTTTTTTTGGTCGAGTCGTCCATATTAAAAATGTGTTCTGCTCTGCTGAGGCATATGGTAGAAAGATTTGATATCGAATGTACTAAATTTGGGTCCGACGTCCTTGAACTTTTCAATCTTTGAACTTCTATTTGAGAACCACGTAAAAGGATCAATATATGCATTTGTTATTTTTCTCCATTGTTGAAGCATATGATAAAAAGATCATAACATGTCATTTTTCATATCGCATGTATTATCAGCCCTCGGTCAATATCAGCCCTCGAGCCATGCGGCTCTTGGGCTGATATTGAACCTAGGGCTGATAATACATGCGATATGAAAAATGCCATGTAATAATCTGATAATATTTGGATTTCTACTGGGACAATGGCTTTGAAACTTTCAGACAGGTAAGACTATATATCAGAAAAGGTACATGTGAAAATACAGGTAGCAAACATTGATTTTTCGATGTGTATTTGACATTTTTGATCGCTGTTGTGTGGCAATTTTGATCGTTTTACACGGAGCTCCACCATTCTAAGGAAAACGTTTGGATGCATATATCTTTCTTATTATTTTATTAGTTCATATTTACACAAAGAATGTGTTAGCTATCAAAGCTTGAAGCAGAAACGTTATATAGGAACATAAGAGTTCGTCAAAGTTTCCATCAAGCAACTTGTTATTTTGCAAATGTCGGAGCCCTGCTTGACAGTCTCCCAAATGACCAAATTATTAGAAAACCGTACAGTTCCGTTCCCACACTGTGCGTATACTTCACTAAGAATTACATTTGAGCGCAAGGAGATCTTTATTTGTGAATCGGTTGAACTCAGGGTCGAAGTTCAACATGTTTATATTAACGGAATTTTTTGCGTTGCTTTTAAATCATTGAGGCCATCTATTTTTATTACGGGTTTCCACATCTTTAAATCAGAATTATAGAAAAAATGGAATGTTGTTAGCAGAATCAAAACAGAAATGATGAACACTGCAACATTTTCAGCAAAACATAAATAGGATGGAGGATCTGTGTATTCACATTATTTTTAAAACTCTCCTTATTCCTGTGAAGCGTGTGCTTTATATCGAGGCTTGCTATGGTGATCATCGACGCCACAGTACTTCAACCAATCAGAAAATGTTTATTTGGGGCATTCGACCTATTTTAACTCAGATTTTGGAATTTTTTAATCGAAATTATAGAAAAATGGAATGTTGTTAGTACATATAAAATAGAAAATGATGAATACTTTTAGCTAAAGAAAGTTTGGAGGAGGTTCTGTGTATTTACATTATTTGCACAACTCTCCTTACTGATGCCATTGGCATATTTTGGAATTTCCGTGACCTAAATGGTTCTCGAAAATTAATATTTTTATATATAGTATAGTAACAAGAGTTCATTTCACACGCTGAAATGTCTCGCCTTCTTTACCAATCATTGATATTATGTGGATAGTCTAGTATATAAAGCTTTATTACAACTGTCACATAAACTTGACATTAACCAAGAAAACTAAACATTGACTAATGAACCGTGAAAATGAGGTTACGGTCAGATGAACCATGTCAGGCAGACATGTACATCTAACAATTCTTTGTATCTATGATAAGTTTATTTCCATACAACAAATATAGTTGACCTATGGCTTATAGTTCAAGAAAAACAGACCAAAACACATAAACTCAATACTGAGCAATCAACCGTTAAAATGAGTTCAAGGTCAAATAAAACCTGTACGACTGACATAAAGATCATAAAATATTTCCATACACCAAATATAGTTGATCTATTGCATATAGTATAAGAAAATAGACCAAATTCAAAAACTTAACTTTGACCACTGAACCATAACATTGAGGTCAAGGTCGCGACACCTCCAGTAGACATGTAAACCTTACAATCATTCCATACACCAAATATAGTAGACCTATTGCATACAGTATAAGAAAAACAGACCAAAACACAAAAACTTAACTATAACCAACGAACCATGAAAATGAGGTCAAGGTCAGATGACACCTGCCAGTTGGACATGTACACCTTACAGTCCTTCCATACACTGAATATACTAGACCTATTTCTTATAGTATCTGAGATATGGACTTGACCACTAAAACTAAACCTTGTTCACTGATCCATGAAATGAGGTCGAGGCCAAGTGAAAACTGTCTGACGGGCATGAGGACCTTGCAAGGTACACACATACAAAATAAAGTTATCCTATTACTTATAATAAAAGAGAATATAACATTACAAAATTTTTTCAAGTAGTCACTGAATCATGAGCCATATCTCTTGCACGTTAAAGACACCCTTGTAGATTTCGAAAAAGAGCAGGTTAATGCCGCTACAAGGCAGCACGCACACCCGCAAAGTGGAAAGGGATTAATATAAGTTGCAAAACTTGTTTCCCAATCCACTATAAATAAATATGTTTAAACTAAACTAATGAAAATGAGGTCAAGGACATCGGACATGTGACTGACGGAAACTTTGTAACATGAGGCATCTATATACAAAGTATGAAGCATCCAGGTCTTTCACCGTCTAAAATATAAAGCTTTTAAGAAGTTAGCTAACGCCGCCGCCACCGCCGCTGGATCACTATCCCTATGTCGTTTTCTGCAACAAAAGTCGCAGGCTCGACAAAAATGATGTGGTACGAATGCCAAATGAGGCAACTTTTTACTCTCCATCCCAAACACAGTGTAGTCACAGTAACATGGAAAACATATTTTATATTTCTGTTCATTAATTTTATTTATATTCATATATTCATAAAGGAAAATGTTCGGTTCATGTAGAATTTGTATGAGGAATCCAACAAGAACAACATTGGTTTTTGTCAGAGCTTAAACAGCAACACCAAGACAAAAAGAAGAAAGAGAAAAAAATGGAACTCTATATCTGAGAATGTTTCCCTTTTGAAATGTAGACATTATTGATTCATCAATAAATATTACTAGGAATGTGATATTTTGTATGCGTTATCTATTGATTTTATTACAAGATTGACCGTTTATATAAATATACAGTGTTAATTTCCATTGTTTAACGCAAGCGTGCATTCAGTAAGATGAATAAATTGAATGAAAACTATGGTTCCTTATTTGTGCATTGTGATTAAAAATTCGTATGTATCATTACCTTCAATTGTTTTCAACCCTGTCTTGTATTGTTCTGGTCGTACTTTTGCAAATATTCAATTTCATGACTGCATCATGTGTTTCTGTCAGTTTACCATTGTGCTTTCACGGCATGGTTAGGTTAGAAATTAATGGTATAACCCTAGTTTTAAGTGTTTTAATGTCTAATCTTACCGTTTTAATTTATTGACATAACTGCACGACCCGATTTTCAATTAACAGTTGTAAGATAATCGTTGCATAGAATCCTGCTCAAACTTTTGTGAAAGACGGTTTTAACTTTGAAGTGTTGCGACAGTTTTATGTTCTATGTTAAAGGCATTTGTTGTGAGTGAACTACAATACAAGTACCGTTCAATGAATTTAGTTATATGTCTTCTGTTTCTGTCCCTGCAACATGTTTTCTGTATTTGGCATGTGTAGTACATCATGACATAAGACATTGTTACGTGTACCATGATGAACTTTCGTGCAGGACTGCTTTGTGTATTTTTGACATGGAACTCTTGACCAGACTATGACTTTTTGACTCTTGACCTATGCACTTTGGGTGTGGCATCATGATACAGTGTGTTCCTTGGTATATTACCCTGAAACTAAAAGTATAATTTTCAATTGACCTTGCTTCTGAATATGTTGCAGCATGGAGATGTATTGTCATAAGATGGCAAGTCTAGTGGCACGACAATCTTATTAGCTCATATGTAGTATAACGTAATCAGAGATCAATATTTTAATTAGATTGCAATGAATTTGAATTCAATGGACAATTATACAAACAAATTTTAGGAGCGCCTATGGGTGGTATATTTTCTCCGACATGCACAGATTTACATCTGTCTGTACTATTAATAAATATCTTAGATAAGTCAAGTTCCAGTGGAGAGAAAACATCAAATTACACTGTCAATACAGAGATGACGGTTTTATGGTCTTCACAGGCACAATAAAACAGGTTGAAGATTTCTTTAAAAAAGGGACGAAAGATACCAAAGGGACAGTCCAACTCATAAATCTAAAATAAACTGACAACGCCATGGCTAAAAATGAAAAAGACAAACAGACAAACAATAGTACACATGACACAACATAAAAAAACTAAAGAATAAACAACACGAACCCCACCAAAAACTAGGGGTGATCTCAGGTCCTCCGGAAGGGTAAGCAGGTCCTGCTCCACATGTTGCACCCGTCGTGTGGTAGCCGCTACACAGTTAGAAGTTTAGTTTCGCATTATGGCCATGGATGGTGATTTTTTTAAATATGAAAGTTTTTGTACAATAAAATTGATTTTTAGATAATTGAGGAATAATATAGCCTTCTTAGAGGGTTTATATGACCATTTAGATTGTTTTTAGCATGTTTTATAGGCCATTTATCTGTTTGACAGTCCGTATTTTCCTATCCGTACCGCCCATAGGTCCTTAAATTATTGCAGTGTTTATCAACAAAGATTTTGCGCTCGATATTTTCAATTCAATTTTATGGAAAAACGAGCAGAAATGCATATGATTTTTTTTTTGGACCACTTGATAGATATAAACCTATGAACCATAATTGATTGAAATTTTCCTTTGGACCAAATTTTGGAGACTTTTGTGACATGTTCACCCCCCTTTTTGGTATATTTTGTATGAAAGAAATGCAGATTGTTACCATGGTTACACCCAAAAGGGGTTATATTTCACCATTATGACCATTAGAAATGAAATCTATGAAAGATTCTCTTTCTATAAATATATACATGCATAACACAAATATCAATTAAGCCTTATTTGCTTGAAAGGAGAGGAAAGAAAGAGGGTGTTTAAAAATTATGAGTGTCAATTTTAAGTTTTCAATTTCCAAACTGTGTATTGCTACCTGTTGCTTATGTGATAAAAAATCCGGTAGATAGTCTAATTCGGTAGTCACATTCCTGAAAGGGAAGGGGATTGTATACTAGTTACGACGTAAGGAACATATCCGATATCCGATATCATTTGTGAAACGGTTATTCCATAACGGTCAACCAACTCGTGCTGGACTTGGCGTCCGTAAAATTTACGAAGGGATGATTTCAACTTCACCATTTGGAACTCTTGGTTTAATAGCTTCCTTGTGAGCAGCAACATAGCGAACAAAATTGACCCTCTGCTTAAATTCACATTTGAGGTGTCTAGTTCTAGAATGACCTATTTAGATACCAAAGGGTACAAAGGTGACAGATTCCATAATAATAAAATCCTTGATGTTAAATCACATATAAAAAAACTGATCATATCAATATTTACCATTCACTAGTGCACATCCGAAACACACATCCACAAGTATTACAGTGTGTTAATCTATACGTCATATTAGAAATAATAGTGACATCAATGAGTTAGATAGACATTTAACTAACTTACAAGATAAGTTAGTTGAAAGAGGATACTGTAAAAATGAAACAGAGAATGTTATTAGAAACGTTAAAAATACCACAAGCAGAAAAACAACCTTATTGAAGGCGGATATAATCCAATGGTTAAAAACCTTAGTAAGGTTTTAAGAAAACATTGGAGCAATCTGCAAAAAGACAAACAATGTAGTGAAATATTCACCCAGGTACCTATCATAGAGTATAAACGTAATAAAAATATCAAAGAATACCTTGCTAAATCAAGGAAATAGTAGGGAGACTTTTGAAAAGGGACCCATGCTTTAATAGTATAAGCAAAAAATCTCGAAACACTGTTAGTTATTATTTTAATAATAGGCAACAAACTTTCATTTAATCGACAATTTTGGAAAGGGGCCATTAACATAAAGCGCTTTACTTAACTTTTGAACTGTTGAGTCTGTCCGGGGGGGTCGGGTTTCCTTTGTCTTGGGTCAGCATCTGCAAGTAAAAAAAAAAGGTGCAATTATTTTCCACATTATACGAAAATTTTTGGAAAAAAGGGGGGGCTTTAAAACCCAAAAAGGCATACTTAACTTTTGAACTGTTGGGGTCTGTCCGGGCGGTTGGTTCTGTCTTGGGTCAGCATTGAAAGTAAAAAAAAAGTGCACATTAGTTCCACATTAATACGAAAATTTTTGGGAAAAAAGGGGGGGCCATTAACATAAAGCCCCATACTTAACTTTTGAATTTGAGTCTGTCGGGCGGTCTGGTTCCTGTCTTGGGTCAGCATCTGCAAGTAAAAAATGTGCAACATTAGTTCCACATTATACGACAAATTTTGGAAAAGGGGCCATTTAACATAAAGCGCATACTTAACTTTTGAACTGTTGAGTCTGTCGGGCTGGTTGGTCCTGTCTTGGGTCAGCATCTGCAAGTAAAAAAAAAAGTGCACATTATGTTCCACATTAATACGACATTTTGGAAAAAGGGGCCATTAACATAAAGCGCATACTTAACTTTTGAAACTGGTTGAGTCTGTCGGGCGGTCTGGTTCCTGTCTTGGGGTCAGCATCTGCAAGTAAAAAAAAAAGTGCACTTTTAGTTCACATTAATACGACAATTTGGAAAAAGGGGCCATTAACATAAAGCGCATACTTAATTTTGAAACTTTTGAGTCTGTCCGGGCGGTCTGGTTCCTGTCTTGGGTCAGCATCTGCAAGTAAAAAAAAAGTGCACATTATTTTCCACATTAATACGACAATTTTGGAAAAAGGGGCCATAAAAAAAAAAAAAAAAAAAAAAAAAAAAAAAAAAAAAAAAAAAAAAAAAAAAAAAAAAAAAAAAAAAAAAAAAAAAAAAAAAAAAAAAAAAAAAAAAAAAAAAAAAAAAAAAAAAAAAAAAAAAAAAAAAAAAAAAAAAAAAAAAAAAAAAAAAAAAAGTGCACATTAGTTCCAATTAATACGACAATTTTTGGAAAAAGGGGCCATTAACATAAAGCGCATACTTAACTTTTGAACTGTTGAGTCTGTCCGGCGGGTTGGTTCCTGTCTTGGGTCAGCATCTGCAAGTAAAAAAAAAAGTGCACATTAGTTCCACATTAATACGACAATTTTGGAAAAAGGGGCCATTAACATAAAGCGCATACTTAACTTTTGAACTGTTGAGTCTGTCCGGGCGGTCTGGTTCCTGTCTTGGGTCAGCATCTGCAAGTAAAAAAAAAAGTGCACATTAGTTCCACATTAATACGACAATTTTGGAAAAAGGGGCCATTAACATAAAGCGCATACTTAACTTTTGAACTGTTGAGTCTGTCCGGGCGGTCTGGTTCCTGTCTTGGGTCAGCATCTGCAAGTAAAAAAAAAAGTGCACATTAGTTCCACATTAATACGACAATTTTGGAAAAAGGGGCCATTAACATAAAGCGCATACTTAACTTTTGAACTGTTGAGTCTGTCCGGGCGGTCTGGTTCCTGTTTTGGGGTCAGCATCTGCAAGTAAAAAAAAAGTGCACATTAGTTCCACATTAATACGACAATTTTGGAAAAAGGGGCCATTAACATAAAGCGCATACTTAACTTTTGAACTGTTGAGTCTGTCCGGGCGGTCTGGTTCCTGTCTTGGGTCAGCATCTGCAAGTAAAAAAAAAGTGCACATTAGTTCCACATTAATACGACAATTTTGGAAAAAGGGGCCATTAACATAAAGCGCATACTTAACTTTTGAACTGTTGAGTCTGTCGGCGGTCTGGTTCCTGTCTTGGGTCAGCATCTGCAAGTAAAAAAAAAAGTGCACATTAGTTCCACATTAATACGACAATTTTGGAAAAAGGGCCATTAACATAAAGCGCATACTTAACTTTGAACTGTTGAGTCTGTCGGCGGTCTGGTTCTGTCTTGGGTCAGCATCTGCAAGTAAAAAAAAAGTGCACATTAGTTCACATTAATACGACAATTTGGAAAAGGGGCCATTAACATAAAGCGCATACTTAACTTTTGAACTGTTGAGTCTGTCCGGGCGGTTGGTTCCTGTCTTGGGTCGCATCTGCAAGTAAAAAAAAAAGTGCACATTAGTTCCACATTAATACGACAATTTTGGAAAAAGGGGCCATTAACATAAGCGCATACTTAACTTTTGAACTGTTGAGTCTGTCCGGGCGGTCTGGTTCCTGTCTTGGGTCAGCATCTGCAAGTAAAAAAAAAAGTGCACTTAGTTCCACATTAATACGACAATTTTGGAAAAAGGGGCCATTAACATAAAGCGCATACTTAACTTTTGAACTGTTGAGTCTGTCCGGGCGGTCTGGTTCCTGTCTTGGGTCAGCATCTGCAAGTAAAAAAAAAAGTGCACATTAGTTCCACATTAATACGACAATTTTGGAAAAAAGGGGCCATTACTAAGCCATACTTAACTTTTGAACTGTTGAGTCTGTCGGGCGGTTGGTTCCTGTCTTGGGTCAGCATCTGCAAGTAAAAAAAAAAGTGCACATTAGTTCCACATTAATACGACAATTTGGAAAAAGGGCCATTAACTAAAGCGCATACTTAACTTTTGAACTGTTGAGTCTGTCCGGCGGTCTGGTTCCTGTCTTGGGTCAGCATCTGCAATAAAAAAAAGTGCACATTAGTTCACATTAATACGCATTTTGGAAAGGGCCATTAAATAAAGCGCATACTTAACTTTTGAATGTTGATCTGTCGGGCGGTCTGGTTCCTGTCTTGGGTAGCATTGCAAGTAAAAAAAAAAGTGCACATTGTTCCACATTAATAGACAATTTTGGAAAAAGGGCCATTAACATAAAGCGCATACTTAACTTTTGAACTGTTGAGCTGTCGGGCGGTCTGGTTCCTGTCTTGGTCAGCATCTGCAAGTAAAAAAAAAAGTGCACATTAGTTCCACATTAATACGACAATTTTGGAAAAAGGGGCCATTAACATAAAGCGCATACTTAATTTTGAACTGTTGAGTCTGTCCGGGCGGTCTGGTTCCTGTCTTGGGTCAGCTCTGCAAGTAAAAAAAAAGTGCACATTAGTTCCACATTAATACGACAATTTGAAAAGGGGCATTAACATAAAGGCATATTAACTTTTGAACTGTTGAGTCTGTCGGGCGTCTGGTTCCTGTCTTGGGTCGCATCTGCAAGTAAAAAAAAAAGTGCACATTAGTTCCACATTAATACGACAATTTTGGAAAAGGGGCCATTAACATAAAGCGCATACTTAACTTTTGAACGTTAGTCTTTCCGGGCGGTCTGGTTCCTGTCTTGGGTCAGCATCTGCAAGTAAAAAAAAAGTGCACATTAGTTCCACATTAATACGACAATTTTGAAAAAGGGCATTAACATAAAGCGCATACTTAACTTTTGAACTGTTGAGTCTGTCGGGCGGTTGGTTCTGTCTTGGGTCAGCATCTGCAGTAAAAAAAAGTGCACATTAGTTCCACATTAATACGACAATTTGGAAAAAGGGGCCATTAACATAAAGCGCATACTTAACTTTTGAACTGTTGAGTCTGTCCGGGCGGTCTGGTTCCTGTCTTGGGTCAGCATCTGCAAGTAAAAAAAAAGTGCACATTAGTTCCACATTAATACGACAATTTTGGAAAAAGGGGCCATTAACATAAAGCGCATACTTAACTTTTGAACTGTTGAGTCTGTCCGGCGGTCTGGTTCCTGTCTTGGGTCAGCATCTGCAAGTAAAAAAAAAGTGCACATTAGTTCCACATTAATACGACAATTTTGGAAAAAGGGGCCATTAACATAAAGCGCATACTTAACTTTTGAACTGTTGAGTCTGTCCGGGCGGTCTGGTTCCTGTCTTGGGTCAGCATCTGCAAGTAAAAAAAAAAGTGCACATTAGTTCCACATTAATACGACAATTTGGAAAAAGGGGCCATTAACATAAAGCGCATACTTAACTTTTGAACTGTTGAGTCTGTCCGGGCGGTCTGGTTCCTGTCTTGGGTCAGCATCTGCAAGTAAAAAAAAAAGTGCACATTAGTTCCACATTAATACGACAATTTTGGAAAAAGGGGCCATTAACATAAAGCGCATACTTAACTTTTGAACTGTTGAGTCTGTCCGGGCGGTCTGGTTCCTGTCTTGGGTCAGCATCTGCAAGTAAAAAAAAAAGTGCACATTAGTTCCACATTAATACGACAATTTTGGAAAAAGGGGCCATTAACATAAAGCGCATACTTAACTTTTGAACTGTTGAGTCTGTCCGGGCGGTCTGGTTCCTGTCTTGGGTCAGCATCTGCAAGTAAAAAAAAAGTGCACATTAGTTCCACATTAATACGACAATTTTGGAAAAAGGGGCCATTAACATAAAGCGCATACTTAACTTTTGAACTGTTGAGTCTGTCGGGCGGTCTGGTTCCTGTCTTGGGTCAGCATCTGCAAGTAAAAAAAAAAGTGCACATTAGTTCCACATTAATACGACAATTTGGAAAAAGGGGGCCATTAACATAAAGCGCATACTTAACTTTTGAACTGTTGAGTCTGTCCGGGCGGTCTGGTTCCTGTCTTGGGTCAGCATCTGCAAGTAAAAAAAAAAGTGCACATTAGTTCCACATTAATACGACAATTTGGAAAAAAGGGGCCATTAACATAAAGCGCATACTTAACTTTTGAACTGTTGAGTCTGTCCGGAGCGGTCTGGTTCCTGTCTTGGGTCAGCATCTGCAAGTAAAAAAAAAAGTGCACATTAGTTCCACATTAATACGACAATTTTGGAAAAAGGGGCCATTAACATAAAGCGCATACTTAACTTTTGAACTGTTGAGTCTGTCCGGCGGTCTGGTTCCTGTCTTGGGTCAGCATCTGCAAGTAAAAAAAAAAGTGCACATTAGTTCCACATTAATACGACAATTTTGGAAAAAGGGGCCATAACATAAAGCGCATACTTAACTTTTGAACTGTTGAGTCTGTCGGGCGGTCTGGTTCCGTCTTGGGTACATCTGCAAGTAAAAAAAAAGTGCACATTAGTTCCACATTAATACGACAATTTTGGAAAAGGGGCCATTAACATAAAGCGCATACTTAACTTTTGAACTGTTGAGTCTGTCCGGCGGTCTGGTTCCTGTCTTGGGTCAGCATCTGCAAGTAAAAAAAAAAGTGCACATTAGTTCCAATTAATACGACAATTTTGGAAAAAGGGGCATTAACATAAAGCGTACTTAACTTTGAACTGTGAGTTTCGGGGGTCTGGTTCCGTCTTGGTCGCATCTGCAAGTAAAAAAAAGTGCACATTAGTTCCACATTAATACGACAATTTTGGAAAAAGGGGCCATTAACATAAAGCGCATACTTAACTTTTGAACTGTTGATTGTCGGCGTTGGTTCCTGTCTTGGTCAGCACTGCAAGTAAAAAAAAAAGTGCACATTGTTCCACATTAATACGACAATTTTGGAAAAAGGGGCTACATAAAGCCATACTAACTTTTGAACTGTTGAGTCTGTCCGGCGGTCTGGTTCTGCTTGGTCAGCATCTGCAAGTAAAAAAAAGTGCACATTAGTTCCACATTAATACGACAATTTTGGAAAAAGGGCCATTAACATAAAGCGCATACTAACTTTTGAACTGTTGAGTCTGTCCGGGCGGTCTGGTTCCTGTCTTGGGTCAGCATCTGCAAGTAAAAAAAAAGTGCACATTAGTTCCACATTAATACGACAATTTTGGAAAAAGGGCCATTAACATAAAGCGCATACTTAACTTTTGAACTGTTGAGTCTGTCGGGCGGTCTGGTTCCTGTCTTGGTCAGCATTGCAAGTAAAAAAAAAGTGCACATTAGTTCCACATTAATACGCATTTGGAAAAAGGGGCCATTAACATAAGGCATACTTAACTTTTGAACTGTTGAGTCTGTCGGGCGGTCTGGTTCCTGTCTTGGGTCAGCATCTGCAAGTAAAAAAAGTGCACATTATTCCACATTAATACGACAATTTGAAAAAGGGGCCATTAACTAAAGCGCATACTTAACTTTTGAACTGTGAGTCTGTCCGCGTCTGGTTCTGTCTTGGGTCAGCATCTGCAAGTAAAAAAAAAAGTGCACATTAGTTCCACATTAATACGACAATTTTGGAAAAAGGGGCCATTAACATAAAGCGCATCTTAACTTTTGAATGTTGAGTCTGTCCGGCGTCTGGTTCTGTTTGGGTCAGCATTGCAATAAAAAAAAAGTGCACATTAGTTCCACATTAATACGACATTTTGGAAAAAGGGGCCATTAACATAAAGCGCATACTTAACTTTTGAACTGTTGAGTCTGTCCGGGCGGTCTGGTTCCTGTCTTGGGTCAGCATCTGCAATAAAAAAAAGTGACATTGTTCCACATTAATACCAATTTTGGAAAAAGGGGCCATTAAAAAAAGGCCATACTTAACTTTTGAACTGTTGATCCTGTCGGGCGGTCTGGTTCCTGCTTGGTCAGCACTGCAAGTAAAAAAAAAAGTGCACATTAGTTCACATTAATACGACAATTTTGGAAAAAAGGGGCCATTATCATAAAGCGCATACTTAACTTTTGAACTGTTTGAGTTGTCCGGGCGGTTCTGGTTCCTGTCTTGGTCAGATCTGCAAGTAAAAAAAAAAGTGCACTTAGTTCCCATTAATACGACAATTTTGGAAAAAGGGCCATTAACAATAAAGGCATACTTAAATTTGAACTTTGATCTGTCCGGAGCGGTCTGGTTCCTGTCTTGGTCAGCATCTGCAGTAAAAAAAAAGTGCCTTAGTCTCAATTAATACGACAATTTTGGAAAAAAGGAAGGCATTAACATAAAGCGCATACTTAACTTTTGAACTGTTGAGTCTGTCCGGGCGGTCTGGTTCCTGTCTTGGGTCAGCATCTGCAAGTAAAAAAAAAAGTGCACATTAGTTCCACATTAATACGACAATTTTGGAAAAAGGGGCCATTAACATAAAGCGCATACTTAACTTTTGAACTGTTGAGTCTGTCCGGGCGGTCTGGTTCCTGTCTTGGGTCAGCATCTGCAAGTAAAAAAAAAAGTGCACATTAGTTCCACATTAATACGACAATTTTGGAAAAAGGGGCCATTAACATAAAGCGCATACTTAACTTTTGAACTGTTGAGTCTGTCCGGGCGGTCTGGTTCTGTCTTGGGTCAGCATCTGCAAGTAAAAAAAAAAGTGCACATTAGTTCCACATTAATACGACAATTTTGGAAAAAGGGGCCATTAACATAAAGCGCATACTTAACTTTTGAACTGTTGAGTCTGTCCGGGCGGTCTGGTTCCTGTCTTGGGTCAGCATCTGCAAGTAAAAAAAAAAGTGCACATTAGTTCCACATTAATACGACAATTTTGGAAAAGGGGCCATTAACATAAAGCGCATACTTAACTTTTGAACTGTTGAGTCTGTCCGGCGTCTGGTTCCTGTCTTGGGTCAGCATCTGCAAGTAAAAAAAAAAGTGCACATTAGTTCCACATTAATACGACAATTTGGAAAAAGGGGCATTAACATAAAGCGCATACTTAACTTTTGAACTGTTGAGTCTGTCCGGGCGGTCTGTTCCTGTCTTGGGTCAGCATCTGCAAGTAAAAAAAAAAAGTGCACATTAGTTCCACATTAATACGACAATTTGGAAAAGGGGCCATTAACATAAGCGCATACTTAACTTTTGAACTGTTGAGTCTGTCGGGCGGTCTGGTTCCTGTCTTGGGTCAGCATCTGCAAGTAAAAAAAAAAGTGCACATTAGTTCCACATTAATACGACAATTTTGGAAAAAGGGGCCATTAACATAAAGCGCATACTTACTGCTGCATAAAAAAAAGTGCACATTAGTTCATATACAATTGGAAAAAGGCCATTAACTAAGCGATTTAACTTTGATGTTGTCTTCGGGCGTGGTTCTTCTTGGTCAGCATCTGAGAAAAAAAAGTACATATTCACATATAGACAATTTTGAAAAGGCCTTAATAAAGGCTAAACTTTTGATGTTGATGTCCGCGTGGTTCCTGTCTGTCAGCATCTGCAGAAAAAAAAGTCCATTAGTCCACATAATACACATTTTGGAAAGGCATAACAAGGCATATACTTTTGACGTGAGTCTGTGGCGTCTGTCTGTCTGTCAAGTAAAAAAAAGTGCAATTAGTTCACATTATACAATTTTGGAAAGGGGCCATTAACATAAAGCGCATACTTAACTTGAACTGTTGAGTTGTCGGGCGTTGTCCTGTCTTGGTCAGCATCTGCAAGTAAAAAAAAAAGTGCACATTAGTTCCACATTAATACGACAATTTTGGAAAAAGGGGCCATTAACATAAAGCGCATACTTAACTTTTGAACTGTTGAGTCTGTCCGGGCGGTCTGGTTCCTGTCTTGGGTCAGCATCTGCAAGTAAAAAAAAAAGTGCACATTAGTTCCACATTAATACGACAATTTTGGAAAAAGGGGCCATTAACATAAAGCGCATACTTAACTTTTGAACTGTTGAGTCTGTCCGGGCGGTCTGGTTCCTGTCTTGGGTCAGCATCTGCAAGTAAAAAAAAAAGTGCACATTAGTTCCACATTAATATGACAATTTTGGAAAAAGGGGCCATTAACATAAAGCGCATACTTAACTTTTGAACTGTTGAGTCTGTCCAGGCCGTCTGGTTCCTGTCTTGGGTCAGCATCTGCAAGTAAAAAAAAAAGTCCACATTAGTTCCACATTAATACGACAATTTTGGAAAAAGGGGCCATTAACATAAAGCGCATATTTAACTTTTGAACTGTGAAGTCTGTCCGGGCGGTCTGGTTCCTGTCTTGGGTCAGCATCTGCAAGTAAAAAAAAAGTGCACATTAGTTCCACATTAATACAATTTTGGAAAAAGGGGCCATTAACATAAAGCGCATACTTAACTTTGAACTGTTGAGTCTGTCCGGGCGGTCTGGTTCCTGTCTTGGGTCAGCATCTGCAAGTAAAAAAAAAAGTGCACATTAGTTCCACATTAATACGACAATTTTGGAAAAAGGGGCCATTAACATAAAGCGCATACTTAACTTTTGAACTGTTGAGTCTGTCCGGGCGGTCTGGTTCCTGTCTTGGGTCAGCATCTGCAAGTAAAAAAAAAAGTGCACATTAGTTCCACATTAATACGACAATTTTGGAAAAAGGGGCCATTAACATAAAGCGCATACTTAACTTTTGAACTGTTGAGTCTGTCCGGGCGGTCTGGTTCCTGTCTTGGGTCAGCATCTGCAAGTAAAAAAAAAAGTGCACATTAGTTCCACATTAATACGACAATTTTGGAAAAAGGGGCCATTAACATAAAGCGCATACTTAACTTTTGAACTGTTGAGTCTGTCGGGCGGTCTGGTTCCTGTCTTGGGTCAGCATCTGCAAGTAAAAAAAAAAGTGCACATTAGTTCCACATTAATACGACAATTTTGGAAAAAGGGGCCATTAACATAAAGCGCATACTTAACTTTTGAACTGTTGAGTCTGTCCGGGCGGTCTGGTTCCTGTCTTGGGTCAGCATCTGCAAGTAAAAAAAAAAGTGCACATTAGTTCCACATTAATACGACAACTTTGGAAAAAGGGGCCATTAACATAAAGCGCATACTTAACTTTTGAACTGTTGAGTCTGTCCGGGCGGTCTGGTTCCTGTCTTGGGTCAGCATCTGCAAGTAAAAAAAAAAGTGCACATTAGTTCCACATTAATACGACAATTTTGGAAAAAGGGGCCATTAACATAAAGCGCATACTTAACTTTTGAACTGTTGAGTCTGTCCGGCGGTCTGGTTCCTGTCTTGGGTCAGCATCTGCAAGTAAAAAAAAAAGTGCACATTAGTTCCACATTAATACGACAATTTTGGAAAAAGGGGCCATTAACATAAAGCGCATACTTAACTTTTGAACTGTTGAGTCTGTCCGGGCGGTCTGGTTCCTGTCTTGGGTCAGCATCTGCAAGTAAAAAAAAAAGTGCACATTAGTTCCACATTAATACGACAATTTTGGAAAAAGGGGCCATTAACATAAAGCGCATACTTAACTTTTGAACTGTTGAGTCTGTCCGGGCGGTCTGGTTCCTGTCTTGGGTCAGCATCTGCAAGTAAAAAAAAAAGTGCACATTAGTTCCACATTAATACGACAATTTTGGAAAAAGGGGCCATTAACATAAAGCGCATACTTAACTTTTGAACTGTTGAGTCTGTCCGGGCGGTCTGGTTCCTGTCTTGGGTCAGCATCTGCAAGTAAAAAAAAAAGTGCACATTAGTTCCACATTAATACGACAATTTTGGAAAAAGGGGCCATTAACATAAAGCGCATACTTAACTTTTGAACTGTTGAGTCTGTCCGGGCGGTCTGGTTCCTGTCTTGGGTCAGCATCTGCAAGTAAAAAAAAAAGTGCACATTAGTTCCACATTAATACGACAATTTTGGAAAAAGGGGCCATTAACATAAAGCGCATACTTAACTTTTGAACTGTTGAGTCTGTCCAGGCCGTCTGGTTCCTGTCTTGGGTCAGCATCTGCAAGTAAAAAAAAAAGTCCACATTAGTTCCACATTAATACGACAATTTTGGAAAAAGGGGCCATTAACATAAAGCGCATACTTAACTTTTGAACTGTGAAGTCTGTCCGGGCGGTCTGGTTCCTGTCTTGGGTCAGCATCTGCAAGTAAAAAAAAAGTGCACATTAGTTCCACATTAATACAATTTTGGAAAAAGGGGCCATTAACATAAAGCGCATACTTAACTTCTGAACTGTTGAGTCTGTCCGGGCGGTCTGGTTCCTGTCTTGGGTCAGCATCTGCAAGTAAAAAAAAAAGTGCACATTAGTTCCACATTAATACGACAATTTTGGAAAAAGGGGCCATTAACATAAAGCGCATACTTAACTTTTGAACTGTGAAGTCTGTCCGGGCGGTCTGGTTCCTGTCTTGGGTCAGCATCTGCAAGTAAAAAAAAAGTGCACATTAGTTCCACATTAATACAATTTTGGAAAAAGGGGCCATTAACATAAAGCGCATACTTAACTTCTGAACTGTTGAGTCTGTCCGGGCGGTCTGGTTCCTGTCTTGGGTCAGCATCTGCAAGTAAAAAAAAAGTGCACATTAGTTCCACATTAATACGACAATTTTGGAAAAAGGGGCCATTAACATAAAGCGCATACTTAACTATTGAACTGTTGAGTCTGTCCGGGCGGTCTGATTCCTGTCTTGTGTCAGCATCTGCAAGTAAAAAAAAAAGTGCACATTAGTTCCACATTAATACGACAATTTTGGAAAAAGGGGCCATTAACATAAAGCGCATACTTAACTTTTGAACTGTTGAGTCTGTCCAGGCCGTCTGGTTCCTGTCTTGGGTCAGCATCTGCAAGTAAAAAAAAAAGTCCACATTAGTTCCACATTAATACGACAATTTTGGAAAAAGGGGCCATTAACATAAAGCGCATACTTAACTTTTGAACTGTTGAGTCTGTCCGGGCGGTCTGGTTCCTGTCTTGGGTCAGCATCTGCAAGTAAAAAAAAAAGTGCACATTAGTTCCACATTAATACGACAATTTTGGAAAAAGGGGCCATTAACATAAAGCGCATACTTAACTTTTGAACTGTGAAGTCTGTCCGGGCGGTCTGGTTCCTGTCTTAGTTCCACATTAAAAATCTAAAAATGATTCAGCATATCAAAGAACTCCAAGAATTCAACTTTTATTGAACTCAAACTAAGTTTAGTTTTGGACACTTAAGACCTTAATGTAGACCAAATTGAAAACAGCCCAAAATTAAAAATCTAAGTAAAAGGTTCGACTCAAATAATTTAATTTTTAATGAAATCAAACAAAGTTTAATTTTGGACCAACTTGAAAACTGGGTCCATAATAAAAAATCTAAAAAATGTTCCAAGAATTCAACTTTTATTGAAATCAAACTAAGTTTAGTTTTGGACACTTAAGACCTTAATGTAGACCAAATTGAAAACGGGACCCAAAATTAAAAATTTAAGTAAAAGCTTTGACTCAAATAATTTATTTTTTGATGAAATCAAACATAGTTTAATTTTAGACCCTTTGAACCTCATGTGGACCAATTTAAAACGGGGCCCAAATTCCAAAAAATTTAATATACAATTAGATTCAGCATATTAAAGAACCCAAAGAATTCAAGAATAAAACCCCATTGAAATTAGTCAAGAACCAAGAAATTTATACAAAATATTAGAAAAATATTGTTTTTTGGCCCCTATAATTCCTAAGCAGTTTGGGCCCTAACACCAAAATTTAATCCCAACCTTCCATTTTTGGTATGGAACCTTGTGGTTCAATTTCAGAAAGATCTGTACACTTACACACAAGTTATTGTCTGGAAACTGGAAAAATGCTTATTTGGACCCCTTTTTAGGCCCTGAATTCCTTAATTGTTGCGACCATAACCCATAAAATCATTCACTTAAACTTAAGTTTTTGTCTGGAAACTTAAGTGTCTGGAAAACACAGACGGCTACAATGTTATAGCAAAATTTGTTTGCTGTCATATATAACAATCTGTCAAAAACAATTGCTGTAAGAGCGCTAACGCAGCCATTTTCCATAAATTTGTAATTTTCAAGGGGTATAACTCTCTTCAAAAAAATTTGAGATCTCTGATGATTTGCGATTAGGATATTTTGACAAATCACCATCAAATTTTAACCAACTTGACACTTACTCATTAGTATGTAGTAGCAGAAAATGAATGCTTGACAACTGAGTTAAAGAACATTTCTACCCTCTATATAAGGGAACAGCAAGTCTCATAAACTGCATAAAATTCAAAAACTGAAGTGAGATGAAAATTATCATGAAAGTCAGTGAAGTTGAAAATTAAGTAAAAATGATGTTTAAGAATGAAACATATTACTGAGGCCAAATTAAAATCTGTGTGGTTCCAGTTACCCTACCTATTTTACATTTTAGTCTTAATAAGAGCCTATCCTAAAGATTTAATGGGGGGATTTTTTATTAAGTCAAAATAAGTTGCTCCCATAGACTCAATATAAAATTTAAAAAAACATCCCTACCTATCTACAACAGTCAGGGGCGTTACTTAAACAAGTAACTTTTTTAGTTACTTATATCTATAGGTAATTTTTGTTTTTAAAAAATATAAAATTACTCAATAGAGTTATTTTAAATTTCAATATAAGCAAAAAATTTAGGACTAAATGTAGTTTTCATGAATTTTTACATCATTTTATATCATAAATTTAAGAATTTGTAAGATTTGAGAGGAGAATAGACATAAAGGGTTACTTATAAAATAATGACAAAAATGTTACTTGAATAAGTGATTTTGTACATCTTTAAAAGAATTAGTAATAACACTTATTTAAGGAACATATATGTAATTGTTTTGGGCTACAAATTATAAATAACTTCAAGTCTTAATCAAATCATAAGTTTCTATCTATGTATATCTGTTTACCTTCAAGATTTTGAAGGAAAACGATTTTAATAGTCCCAATTAATAAGAGCTCCCAAGAGACCAATTTTTGACCAAGAAGCGTAGATATCAAAGATAAGCAATTAGTGTTTCAGAAGGATTAGATTTTATATTTCATGGGAAAAATAACCAGATAACTGTAAAAATTCGTTAAAACTAGTAAAATTTGTATAATTTGTCACCTATAAAAATAATATTTAGAAAAGTTACTTATATAAGTAATTTTTATAATAGCCTCGTTTTCAACATTACTTATATAGGTAATTTTAAAAGTTACTTGTCTAAGTAATGCACCTGACTGTACAATGTACCCTGTCTTTTGTTTAGATGTAACAAGTTGGGCTGAAGTCAGAATAAATAGCTGTGCTATGAGTGATATGCCCTTCGTCTTGTGTAAAAAAGTTTTATGCAATAAGCAGGAATAGTTTCTGAGATACAGCACGACATGTGAAAAAAAGAAACTCGAACTCTAAAATAAAATTTTGAATCATCACCAAAAAGTATACAGATCTTTAGATTAATATTTATACTAAGAAGTTTGTTAAGTTTTAAGCAATAATCATAAATCATTTATGAGATATAAAGTGACATGTGAAACCCCCCCCCCCCTTTATACAAAAAACTCAATTACTCTAAAATAAAATTTTAAATCATCACCAAAAAGTATACAGATCTTTGGATTAGAATAATTAAGAAGTGTGTGAAACAATAATCAGAAATCATTTTTGAGATACAGCGCAACATGTGAAAAAAACACACCCCTATTTTAGTTCTAGAGTTCCGTTACTCAAAAAGTTTGAATCCTATTTTCACCAAACAGTATACAGATTGTTTGACCATCATAAGAAACAACAGTCTTCAGTTTCATGAAATTTGGACAAGCGATTCTCAAGTTACAGTGCGACATGTGGATGCTGGACAGACAAAAAATTCATACGTAATGGACAGACGGACAGAGGGAAGCCAGACATTTGTATTCCATTATATGTCACGTCAAAATTTTGACGTGCCTATAAAAAGTGGGGTATTCCTTGTTTAAGAGTGTACCAGTGTTTAGAAAAGGTATACAGGGACTTCCTTTTCCTATTAAAATTTACGGTATAAAATTTACCTATGAGCATTTAAATACTTGAAGCATTTCAGGAACAACAACGCATTATTAAGGGACGACATCAAAAGTTCAATGAAGGATAAAAAACTTAATTCACATAGTTTTTTCACTGACCCCCACACACTCCCCCAACCCCCACTCTTAAGGCAGCAACCATTTGATTTTCGGGGGGGGGCTATGGTTTTTTTTGGAAAAAAAAGTTTGTTTCCAGTTTTAGGAGAAACAAATAATTTGTTTTTGATTCTGAGAAAAAAAAATTGTTTGTTTCACCCTCAGCTGCCACTATATGTAATGCTAAAATTGAAAGAAAAAAATTGTTTTTGACTTGTCGCGAAAAAAATAGATTGTTTTTCGCCGCAGGCGAAAAAAAAAGTTTGTACAGAAAAAAAACCATAGCCCCCCAGAAAATCAAATGGTTGCTGCCTAACTTAATTTGGGAAAAATTGATTGACCAATAGGGATATATGTAAAATCGATTTTTAGATTGACATTACAAAACTTGCAGCCATGTTGACCCCCACCCCCAAACTATTTGATCATCGATCTTTTGATGTCCCTAACTGAAGCATTGTTTTTTCTAGAACTAAAAAAAGCAAATATTTTATTTAGAAATCAATTGATCAAGCTACATGCTCCAGGTGTAACTGACCAGAACTTAATTATGTTCACTTCTATTGAAAAAAAATCTATTGGTTGAATTTAAATGTCTAAGTGATTAACTATCTTTTTGTCGTTTCATAATTGATGAAAGATCAACCTTCTTTCGAATATATAAAATTGTGCAACATCTTAAACTGTCTTTTAAAAATGTTAATAATTAAAAAAAAATTGACAACAGAGTGGTTGGGGGTACTGTGTTTTAATATTAATCGGTTAACTTTCATCCTAGCAATTACCGGTCTACTCTACTCATTTGAATTTGTCAACTTTTATTGGCATGAGAAATTTGGACTTGAAATGAATATGGTGGATCGAAGGTAACAATAAAAGACATTAATCTAACCATAAACAGAAGGGATATGAAAAGCCTGCTTAGCAAAATACAGGTTAAAGTCCTAAATATACTTAAACTTCGTTCTTCTTCTTTTTGTGGTATCCAGTTATTCATCAGATTGTTTGGTGTTTACTAACTACTGCGCATGCGTATTTACTATACTATATATAAAAATATTAATTTTCGCGAACCATTTAGGTCACGGAAATTCCAAAATATGGCATCAGTAAGGAGAGTTGTACAAACAATGTAAATACACAGAACCCCATCCAAACTTGCTTTAGCTAATAGTATTCATCTTTTTCTACTTTATATGTACAAACAACATTCCATTTTTCTATAATTTCGATTAAAAAATTCCAAAATCTGAGTAAAAATAGGTCGAATGCCCCAAATAAACGTTGTCTGATTGGTTGAAGTACTGTGGCGTCGATGATAAGCATAGAAAGCCTCGATGTAAAGCACACGCTTCACAGGAATAAGGAGAGTTTTACAAATAATGTGAATACACAGATCCTCCATCCTATTTATGTTTTGCTGAAAATGTTGCAGTGTTCATCATTTCTGTTTTGATTCTGCTAACAACATTCCATTTTTTCTATAATTCCGATTTAAAGATGTGGAAACCCGTAATAAAAATAGATGGCCTCAATGATTTAAAAGCAACGCAAAAAATTCCGTTAATACGACACTGAGTTCAACCGGGGTTATATAAACCGATTCACAAATTAAATCTCCTTGCGCTCAAATGTAATTCTAGTGAAGTATACAGGTAAATTCGTTTACGGAAATTTATACACACTTTATCATTAATATATTACCAGGCTTTTGCATATCCACGTTTTTTTTTATGCTCAACTTTAGTCAAATTCAATTCTATACTTTTTTTTTTACGTAAAGCAATAGGAGTAAGAATATTATTTCGCGCCAATTTAACGGCAGCATCACCACCACTAGTCCAAATAATTATGACGTCTTGAAAGGCTATTATAATTTTTTTCTTTGACGCCTTCTTGACAGGCTATTATAATTTTTTTCTTTGACGCCTTACATCGATGTAAGGCGTCAAAGAAAAAAATTATAATAGCCTTTCAAGACGTCATAATTATTTGGACTACACCACCACCATCAAAATTATTTACCGTTATCTTTGTGAAATTTCTGTTATATAGTTTATTAATTAGAGAAATTTTGGTAAGTATTACTTATTAATGTTAAGGTTCTACTGATGTGCTTCTCTATACCTTTTTGACGGTCAGTTTTATCCCATTTATCTCAATATTATCCCCGATGACAAAAATGTCAACCCGACCTATTCGTGTCAAAAGTGAAAATCGATCTATTTGATGAACTAATTTCTTCATAAACTGTACATGCATTATTTCTGTATTATTTGATAACCAATCACATTCACGTTGCATGTTTGCATACTAATGGTTTATGTATTAGTGGATTGTAAGGGCGATGCAACATGTGAGGTCTGCGCGATCACGTGACATTCTTATTTGTAAACAAACGTGCTCCCCGTACGCGTGTAACACGTGTCTGAATTATCCTTTCAAAGTGTTATGAATCTTTCAATCACTATTTTATGATATATTTTTCTGTTTTTAGGTTTGCATATCAGTAGTCGAAGTGAATTAGACATGGTTCTGAGTATTGTGGTTTTTTTTTTTAAATTAGAAGGTAAGTCTACATAACTTCATTATAGTAGTCTCAGTTTAACTGAAGTCTAAAAAGATGACTCAACTTTCCCTCTTATTCTCCTTCTATTTTTGAAACATGCATACCAAATGAAAGGGCATTTGCTCCCCTTCCCTGTCATTTCCCTTTAAATTTGCTCAAAAGTCATAGTCCATTTACAGTAACGGCTGAATTGTGATTTTACCATCTTAAGTTACTTAACTGCAATTTTCATATTAAACACATTTGACCATTCAGTATGAGTTCCCATGTATTTTTGTCTTATATGAAGGAGGTTTTAGGTCATGCTTTCCTAAACACCTTATTGCTATTTGTCTGTCTTGATTGTTAAAACCAAAATTCAAATATCGATGAATATGCAAGTTTTCAACAATCCAGGAGAATTGACATCCACGAAAAATATAGGAATCCACAGTAAGATTTAGGTTTTGATAAATTTTGGAAATGACATTAGGAAGTTATAAAACTTTATTCTTTGAATATGTTTCAAGCATATTACATGCATGCTCGGCACCGCTTTTTATCAGGAATTTTATAATTTATGTCTTAAAATTTGGGTTTTTTCCATTATAATAGGTGGATTTTCAAGTTAATGAAAAAAATGCTTTGTTCACTAATTCAGCAATGGTTGCATGTGAATGTGAGCTCCCTTCGGCTATTATTAGAATCTAGATTTACATCATTCATTTTCAATGTAAGAGTTCTCCTTTCATTCAAAAGGTAGATTTCCATGTTTGCTGGTCACTTGACTAGAAACTGCATTCAGTGATATTGTTTGTCTCAATTTACGCCTGAATTTCAGATTTTTCCGAATCACCAAACACTAAAATAAATGTCATTTTTTAATACGTATTAAATACATGTAGCATTGTATGTAACTATCATATTCATGTTTTTATTTGACATTATGAAAGTACTATTGAGATCCAGGATTCTGACTTGAATAAACAGTGTTTGTAACACACATGGTTTTATCCGTTTCTTTCCCTTCTTTCACTTAAAAATAAATAACCGATCAAAAACGAATCCTCCTGCCCCCTCCCCTAGAATATCAAATGGTCGACCCCTAAGTCTATATAGGATTTTTTTCTGCGACAAGTGCCTCAAACCATGTATTAAGATTTTTGGATAAAGGACCACAATAGGTAAAAGTCCAATTTAATATTAAATGTTTTAAGTTCTTAGACTACATTCATTCTGTGTCAGAAACCTATTCTGTTTTGACTATTTGATCACAATCCAAATTCAGAGCTGTATCAGGCTTTAATGTTGTGTCCATACTTGCCCCAACTGTTCAGGGTTCGGCCTCTGCTGTAGTATCATGCTGCGCCCTGTGGAGCATCTGGTTTATTTGAAGGGTAGATGTTCCCGACCTGTTTATTAGTGGAATTGTGAATCAGGCCATTACTCTTCTCAATTGTATTAATGCATACTTTTCATGTTTGGACAGTTTCCCTCATTTTTGAAGGCTGTATGGTTGCCTATAATTTCTTTGTCATTTGAACATTTGTGGGTAGTTGTCTTATTGGCAATCTTATTACATATTTTAATTTTTATACGTATCCATCCTTCAGAAAAGTTGTTCCAAATGTAATGAATCCCCTCCAGGCTTGCCTTTATCTTCATTGGAACAATTTTTGGGATACGATTGCTTTCAAGCAATCTGTAGACTTATACTGGTGGCTCAGAGCTTTGCCCTCACGTCAATCGTTTTATTCTAAACATTAAGGAACATCTCAGATTCTTTGATTGTCTTGCTTTAAAAGGTAAAAACAAACAAAGGGATTGAACTTTAACAACTTTCCTATAATGTTCTTTTCATAATCTTCATGTTTGATAATTCCCTTGACTTATATGCGTGTTTTTAACAACACGGAAAATCAGAATTAAGCAGTATTTATATTTAGTGTTTTTATAAATTTAGAAACACGTTAGAGGGAAATCCCAGTTTTGATAAAATGCGAGAGTTCTCCGAATTCCGATAAATCTATTTCTGTCATATAAGAACTGAAGTGGAGTTTTTCTTATATTTTACCTTTATGAAGGTACCTTTTGAGATTGTACTTCCATAAAGAAATAGAGAACTATCTAGGTCGTTTAATAAACATTTAATATACGTTCTTGCTCCAGGTTTGTTTTGGAAATTATGCGCATGGGTATAGTTTTCTTGACTTCGAGGGGTTTTCGATTGAATGGTTGCTCTGGATTCCCCACTCAATTAATTATTTTTTAACTCATGGGATCTTTTCTATGTATGTCCGCTATTGAAGGTTATTATTGTTGCATAATTTTAAATCATATGCATCATTTAAATTAAAATAAATATAGTCCACATCGTAGAAACACCCCTTCAGGCGAAATGGAGTCTTCCATATTATTGTTTCGAGTTGTCTCCCTTCCGGAAGTAACTTCCGTGAATTCTGAATCAAAACAATACGTCGAGTATTAGCTCGTTCTGTCAATAAAGTGTATTATATTAAAAACGATCGCAATTTAAACCGATAAATGTGTACAGAAAGGAGTCATGATCACTGACCGAAAGGAAATTTAATGTTTAAAGAGTTAGGAATTGGGTTCCTCCTAGAATTAACGTAGGAAAATAGGTGATAAGATACGAAGTGAAATACCTTCTCTCACTCTGAGTCTCAGTGACTGCTGTGGAAAGTAAACTGGGAATTGATAGTACAAAAATAAAACACAATAGGCCTAATTGCATTGTTCATACTTTTATCCGGGATTGGCTATTTTGTAACTATTTTACATGTGCAGTTGAATTAGTTTTGAAAATAATATTATCCAGCTACATGTATACATGTACATGTGTCAACAAAACAACGGCAATTGTATCCCTCAGAGCAATCTGCTCTTTGATTTTTTTGGGGGGAGGGTTCTGAACCAGTTGTTTATAAGTTGCAAATCAGGCCATTACTTTTCTTAATTTAATTGTTGCTTACTAAACATGTCTAGACTGTTTTTTTCTCACTTTTTAAGGCTGTATGGTTGCCTATAATTACTTTGTTATTTTAACCTCTGGAAAGCTAATTTATTGGAAATTATACCACATATATACAGATTTTTATATGGATTGTAGACCTGAAAAAGATTTTCAAAGTTGAATATGCTGCAAACTAGAAACGACCTACTACTTATTTACCATGCATGTCTATCATGAAACTTTTGATCAGAACTATATATAAGTGATTTCACCATTTCTTCATATGTGTACCACTATCAATCAACAGAACAAATGCTAATTATTTTTTTAATATTTGCATATGGTTTCCTTTAATTTCTTACATCTATTTTATTTGAATTTAGGGAAATAAGTATTATGTATATATACAAGTCTCATGTCGATATATAACATGTACAACAATCAAACATCAACCCACACCAAACTGGCTGTAGTTGAAAAACATCAAAAGGGAAAATACAGTGAAATTTCGAGAATTTATATTATCACATGTACATGCATTTGAAATATATTTATAATATTTTTTTTTTATTTTTTATTTTTAGGTTCCACCTAGCTACCATATTAGAAAACTGGGATTTAAACGCTAGTCTATTAGAGGTATATTTCCATTTGCGAATCCAGAAATTTTCATAAGTGGGGGCCCACTGACTGCCTAAGAGAGGGCCCACTCTGATCATGCTCCAGTGGTTCTCTAAATAATCAACCATTTTTTTTCCAGACAAGGGGGGGGGGGGCCTCTTAATTCGCCTTTGATTTCATTGGTTGTAATTTTTATTTTATCATGAATCAGATTTGAACAGGACTTGGGGAATGAAGGTAAAGACCGAATGTCAGTTTTAGTCTTATATATGTACTTTAATTTTAGTCTTGCATGTATTTATGTGTACATATATCACTGATTCAGTGGTGATGGTGAATAGCTATATATAGACACTGACAAGTCTTAGATAACATTTTATAGTTTTGAATGTTTCTTCATCAGTTGACTAAAATTAGGTGGAGGTATGTTTTTATTTCCAACAGAGGGGCACTCATGCTCAACCTATATCAGTTTGTGCAAGAAGCGATTGATAGTTGCCAGACACTGAATGATTATACCACAAATTTGTGAAAGTTTTAACCTATGCATATATACTTTTAATAAATATATATATATATACGATAAAAAAAAAATCATGTCTTTTTCAGGACTTCTGATCCAACCATGTAGAATGGCATGTTATTGTGATATGGTTCTGGTTGATGGATGTTCATGAAGGACCTGTAGTACAAAGTATATCACTGGATTGAGCTCTCTGTCAAAGTGTATTATTAAAGTGCTTTGCTTTGAGCTCGGTTCATTGTTATGCAATTCATTCTTTGTGAAATAAAGATTTTACAGACAACTCTCATGCATGTACAAGGATGTCTCCAAGTATTATCATTTCTATGTACAATGTAAGTAACAGGGAGATAAAAGCATGTTTTGTTTGTTTGAACCAAACATTATTTGTCCATTGACCAAATTTGTTTTGCTTTCACCAGCTTTGAAGGAGATATTATCAAAGAATTGATAGAAAACAGCACATAAGCTTACTTTCTAGCTCATCAGGCCCAAGCATCATGTTAGGCATTGTCATTACTAAAAACCAATAAATGTCTTCTAATCTGAGGATCAATTCAACATTTTAAAGTGTTTTACTAATGATACTGACAAGCCACCACAAAGATATACTGAGTGCCAATGAAAACGCAACACTTTTGTTTTTCAAAAAAGTCTGATAATTTTTATTTATTTTATATTAGAACTTTGTAAAGTTGGTTGAAAATGACTTTAAAGACAATTGTCGACAACTTTACGGTTGGGTGATTTTTGGAACAAATGCGAAGTAAGGGTTATTTTGAACGGACATAAACCGAGTTCACCGCTTTTCAACATACGCACCATTTTCACGATTTTGTCATTTAAAGCTTGGCTAATGTCATGAATTTTCCCGCCCTTATTGTAAGGAAACTGCAATAAACATCTGAGTAAATGCCAGGACTTTCTGACAGCCAGCGACATGCAGTTTCGGGCATGATCCAATGAAGCCTTTCACAGCATACAATAACCAAAATCATCCACAAATTCAACAAAAATGGATCAGTTAAGGATAAGCCACATCCCGGGGTTCAAAAAGCAAGAAACGCTCAGCAAAACCGATACATTTGGTCTTTAACATATCCGATATCGACTCTGATGGATGTCAATGGTGGTCACGGTAGATCCTATGGAGCAATTTCAGTAAAGCACCATTTGCACAGAAATTCAACGGTTAAAGAGGACCCCAGCCGACATCTAAACGGCCGTCTGGTGTAAACATCAAATTCTGTAGACCAAAAATCATTCATTATGTACCAAAAATCGCCAGTGGTGGTTACATAGACGTTTGGCACCCGCCTTGACCAAAAGTCGTGCGTTTCGCCAGATTTAGGTCCGATAGAGCAAATTTTGCATCAGATTTGACATGGTTTAGACGATGAAAACCACCACCAATATCATAAAGTCAGCTTGAGTTTGCTTTACAGGACAAGTGGAATAACATTCCTCGAGATCACATTAAACGTCCGGGATGATCAATTCCACGGCGCTGTCGAGATTGCGCTGCACAACGGGGTTGTAACATTTTTAGTTAGGACTGTGATTTGATGATTTGACATTGGATGTTTCGTTTATCTATTGCGCCCGAAAGATGACAATGAAACATTTTTGTTTGATATCGATCTATTGTTAGAATTGTTAATTTTCAAGAACAATTCATTTTGAAAGATTATGATTTCTTATATAAATTTTATTTTTGAAAAAACAAGTGTTGCGTTTTCATTGGCACTCAGTATATATAAATAGAACCATACAAATAGTTAGCAAATACATATAAAAAAAGATGTGATATGATTGCCAATGAGACAATTCTCCACAACAGACCAAAATGACATAGAAATTAACAATTACAGGTCGCCGCACAACCTTCAACAATGAGCAAAGCTAATGCAGCATAGTCAGCTATAAAAGGTCTCGAAATGACAATGTGAAACAATTCAAAGGAGAAAAATAACAGGCTTATCTATGTAAAGAAAAAACGAATATGTAACACATAAACAAACGACAACCACTGAATTACAGGCTCCTTATATCATGTTCTCAGATATCATCTCCCAATTTAAAAAAATCACGAAAAATTGAACCTATTATCTGTTGCTCTCCTAGCTATAAAATGTATCCAAAATCAAAGATGTGGAACATATTCTATCATAATCATTTGGTAACTAATGCAATTAGTGTCTCTTCCATGCCTGTCTTGAACATTCATTCATTCATTTCTTTATTTCCTCTATCAAGAGATTCAATGAACAACATATATGTTAACAAATCAAATTACAAAAGTTTACAAAACAGGCAACACAATACAATATTACAATATTACAATATTTACAATAACTATAGCATATTACCAAAAGAACGTTTTAAGAAAATTGCTCTCACTAACGACAGTTCATGTACTAAGCACGCTACTGTATCATCCTTCTCGTTACTCTGCTATACTCAGCAACACAGAGTGCAACGTGTACGTGGCACAAACTTAGAAAACTGTCAGTGTCGATATTTACTGTTGTTATGTGCTTGCCCAAAAGAATGCAGTATAAATGTTCATCATCGTATGAATACAGTTCGACAAATAATTGCAATGGAAACCTTTCAATAATGAAATCCCACCATGCGTCTCTGATTGATTGAGTACCACAACAACTACAACACGCATGTACGTACACATCTAGAAATGGTCTGTCGCATAGCTCGCAAGTGCTTCCCGTGTTATTAGGGATGTCAGTTAGTAATTTTGTTATGAAGTATGCGTTTATGATTTCTCTTGATGATCTAGCGCATTTCCAGAAATCAGGGACTTTGACCGAGAGGTGAATATTTCTAAAACGAGAAAAATTATTGTCACTCTGTATTCGACGAGTCCATTCATCACTTTGTACTTTATCTACAGTATTATTTACTATGATTTTCCAAGATTGTTTTGTAGGGAAAATTCCATCTCGCATAAAGATAATCACATATTCATGAAGATAATATTTATATAAGATATCCATAATTTCTTGAATGAACCCATAATGTTTACGTTCGGTGTCAATAAAATAAGAGTACAGGCGCACAAGAAATAGTTTTTTTCGTCAGGAATTTACCATTAAGGCTACAAAGTTTTTGTAAGAAATATAACTTCTTTATCTCTATAGTTGAAGTAATGGGATGCAATCCAAGTATACTTTGACACATATCCGACCTAGTTGAAGTTCTTAAGTCTAAAATACGCTTGACTATAAAGTGCTGAAAACAATTCAACGTTGCTATATCGTTTGACTTTAAATTAGTCCACATTTCACAACCATACAGTACAGTAGGTAACACAATAGATTTATACAGTTTAAGTAGAACGCATGGATTTGCTGACTTGAGACATACACCATTAAGCGCAAAAAATGAGTTTTTGCCTCTTCTACATGCGTTAGAGGTCCTTTCTGCCGATCTAAATTTATAGTTTAGTTCCTAGTAACTAATGCAATTAGTGTCTCTTCCATGCCTGTCTTGAACATAAAAACTAAACAAAATATAAAATAAACAATACTCCTAATGCTCCGGTTGGTTGTCATCGTGCAACACAGTTAATAACACATATAGGAAAATCATAGAACTACATTTATCATAAAACACTGTCAAACATCCAAACATACTATCCACACTCATCTGTGTCCACACTTGTAGGATAACAAAATATTTCTAAAAGAATAGTACCAGCAAAAAATAAATAAATCCTACTGTAACATGACATGTGGTTAAAACTATTTACATACCTACTAAGGTTTACTGTTCTATATTGTAGATAATTGTAGGTGTCAACTGTTCTCTAAAATATTTAGTGTAGCGGAAAATTAACGTGAGAGGGGGAGGAGGAGGCGGTCACATTTGGAAGCAGATAATTCCATTGGGTAATTGTTAAAGGAAAAAAGGAATAATTCTAACAGTAATTTTATGGCACTGCGACAATATGGTTACGTGCATAATTCAAACTAGAAAACTAAAGGCCTTATTTATGTCTGAGACTACTATAACACATTATAGTCATCTCAGTTTATTAGTACATTATGAATTTAGTTTTTTTTTTTTTAAGTCTGCGTTGTTGTAATAAAGGAAGGCCATTTAAGAGTTTTTAGCATACCTGTCGCACTCCGGGTCATCTCAAGTTTATTGTATTGTTCACAAGTATGAGGGTCCAAACCAAGCCGCATACTCTAGTTTTGGTCGAACATGATGTACAAGTGTCGTAAGTAGGTATTCCTGAGACTTAATGACGTCCTTTCTGTTTGGGATAGATGTTTTGGTATTTCTTTTAACAAAGTCTATGCTTTTGTTTGCATTTGCAATAACATTTTTAGTGTGTTGATCAAGTCCATTTTAAATCAGGTTGAAGAGTAATATCAAGATATTATGATGAAGAGATGATTTTATACAGTATGACTGCGACGAATGTAATTATGTTTGACGGTAGCTTTCTTGTTTGAGGCAGAGAGAACAGTATATTGTCAGGATGAAAAGCCATCAGCCAGTCTTCTGCTATCAATGGTTGAATCATATACAGTATAGTCTTCGTGTGTTTTAGAGCTTTTTCCTAAAGCATGTAGTTTAAATGTTTGATTGGCTTGTTTGCTTTGTTTGAATAAACTTTTTTCTCAAGCATCAAATAACATGAAACAAGCTGCAGCCCCACCTATATATTGAGTGCAATGTAAATCTTAATTATATTGCTTGATCAAACAGTTATACAAACAAATTAAGCAAGTTCATATTAAAACCTTTAAACTACCTGTTTAAACTAAACCTATATATATATACATATATAAACGTTCGCGTGTAAAAATCAAATTACGCCGTTAGTTACAGCTAGGTCGTTTTTATGGTACCGGCGAAGAAAAAATAAGACGATTGAAAATATAAGGAAGTTCCAATCATGACTTATAGTAAAATAAATAACCATTTACCCACGTGCATTTACCCGACAAATACAATGCTACTACCAATAAATAGATAGCCGGCCTTTATTAACAACGAATCGGGAAATTAAGGACGAACTATAAAACAGGACTTAACTAAAACTTTAAACTGGGACTAAATATTGAGCCATAGGCTATAACTTATGTCAAAATTAGTTTGTCAATAGTCTAGGTCGACTCGTGTATTCAAATAAGAGGGGGGAAATTACACACGGCTTCCGTAAGACAGGTAACGGTCAAGGATCTGGAAAACGGTCCTCGGACAATCCAATTTTGAGATTGAAGTGTACATGTGATACAGATACTTGTTAAAAGAGTTTGCAGATGCGGACTAAAAGGGGGGGGGGGGGGTCATATTGCCCGTCCCGTTTTTATTGTGGGGAAAAATGGTTGATTATTCAGGGAATCACTGTCAAAGCATGACTGGACCGGGCCTCCTTTTAAGCAGTCAGTAGGCTGTCAACGTATATTTGTTCCACCTAACAGAAGTTCCACTGGAAACTTTGTTATAAACGATGTTATAATACCTATTCCTCTTGGAAAAAAATATTCTATACCATTTATTCCATTAGGAACATATATTGTAATATGTATTCCTGTGGAAATAATATTTCAGAACTTTTTTTCCTTTTGGAACTTTTATTATTAAGGAACTTCTATTCCGTGACAGTCGTCGTCTCTTCGTCTGAAGACACATTTAGTTTCCAGACAATAACTTTAGTTTTAGTGAATGGATTTTTATTAATTTTAAACAGAAGGTTCAATACCACTAAATGAAGGTTGGGATTGATTTTGGGGTCGTATAAAGCTGTACCCTGCGGAGCATTTGGTTGTAATATGTACAACAATCAAATATCAACCCACACCAAACTGAATGTAATTGAAAGACATCTAGAGGTCAATATACAGTCTCCAACAGAAGACAAAAAAAAATTATATTCTTACATGTAAATATTTAAGTTTTATTTTTTAGTTTTAGGTTCCACCTAGCTACCATTTTAGAAAACAGGGATTTCATTGCTAGTCTATTAGAGGGATATTTGATTTTCATTGGTTGTACATGTAAATATGGAATCTAATTTTATCATGAAGTCGGATTTGAAAATTACTTGGGGAATGAAGTTGTCAGTAAAGACCGAATGTCAGTTTTTGTCTTATATATGTACTTTAAAATTTTAGTCTTACATGTATATAATTATGTGTAAAATTTATATCACTGATTCAGTGGCAATGGTAAATAGACACTGACAAGTCTTAGACATTTTTTTATAGTTCTGAATGTTTGTTCATCAGTTGACTAAAATTAGGTGGAGGTGTGTTCTTATTTTCAACACTGAGAGGGGCACTCCACCTATATCAATTTTTGCATGAAGCAAATTGATAGTTGCTAGATACTGAATGATTATACCACAAGAAAGTTTTAACCTGAGCATATATACTTAAAATACGATAAAAAAAAATCATGTCTTTTTCAGGACTTCTGATCCAACCATGTAGTATGGCATGTTATTGAGATATGGTTTTGGTCGATGGATGTTCGTGAGGGACCTGTAGTACAAAGTATACACTGGATTTAGCTCTCTGTCTAAGTGTATTATTAAAGTACTTTGCTTTGAGCTCATTTCATTGTTATGCAATTCATTCTTTGTGAAACAAAGATTTGACAGACAACACTCATTTACAAGGATTTGTCAAAGAAGTATCACCTCTATGTACAATGTAAGTAATAGGGAGATAAAAGCATTCTATTTCGATTGTTCAATGATTGATCAAAGTTAAAAAAAAATTTACTAATGATACTGATGATCCACCACAAAATAATAGAACCATACAAATAGTAAGCATATACATATAAAAAAGATGTGGTATGATTGCCAATGAGACAATTCTCCACAAGAGACCAAAATGACACAGAAATTAACAACTACAGGTCACCATATGGCCATTAGCAATGAACAAAGACAATACCCCATTATCAGCTATAAAAGGCCCCGAAATGACAATGTAAAACAATTCAAACGAGAAAACTAACTACCTTATTTATGTACAAAAAAATAAACAAAAAAGCGAATATGTAACACACAAGCTAATAACAACTGAATTACAGGCTCCTTATATCATGTTATCAAATCTATTTATCATCTCCCATTTAGAAAAAATACCACATGAAAAAATGAACCTATTATGTGTTGCTCTTCTAGCTACAAAATGAATCCAAAATCAAAGATGTGGAATATATTCGATCATAATCATTTGGTAACTAATGTAGTTACTGTCTCTTCCATGCCCGTCTTGAACATAAAAACTAAATATTAAATAAACAATATTCCTAATGTTCAGGTTGGTTGTCATCGTGCAACGCCGTTAATAACACGATATAGGAAAACATAGAACTCCCTTTTGTCATAGTTAAGACACTGTTAAACATCCAAACATACTATCCACATTCATCTGTGTCCACACTTGTTTAGAATATTAAAATTCTATTTAGGTATTTGCCAAACCTCAGGTAAACAGAGTGAACGTCTTCTGTTATACATGCCTCATCCGACAAGCTAATCCATTTTGACTGAGTTAGTTTTGAATTATATGACAGTGAATAGTACACCAAGTTTTAAGATCAGACGTTTTCTTTTTAAATACAAATGTAGAAGACAATACAATCTTATCATATCAATACAGTTACATAGCTATGTTGAGGGAACAACATGGGAACGAGATAACTATCTTGTGGAAACGACAAAACATCTTGAGGGAACAACATATTTGTTCTTTCAATCATAGCTGCATTTTGCCGCCGTGGTTTATATAGCTCGATTGCAGTCAATCAAAATCTCTGCTTTAGCTTTTCAGACCTTTGTTGAATTTGAAAATGTCAATAAATAATAAATGTACGGAACATATCTTATTGAAAGCAAACGATATGTCTACTCTATGCAGTACTGAATTTGCGCTGAAGCTTAACTTAAACGGTACCACTAATAGTCGATAACTACTCTGACTGATTTACTACAATTGATAATTCTGAAAACTGAACATGATTTGTTTAATTAATGATCAGTCTTTTAAGATATACGCAAGTCGACAGACGTATTGTAATGCTTCTTTTCCGTCGCTTTAAAAATAACCGAGGACATATCATCAAGCAATCTTGTTGTGAATCTGTGCCAAAAATTTCACCAGTAACAGGATTAAGAGGAGGACCATTTGATATTTCCCGGGGAGGATTGTATTCTTTATTTTAACTTCTTCCTTTTTTTTGCAGCGAAATCTAATTTTCGACATCTTTTTACATCTAGCATAGATACGGCGTTGTTCTGTAATGTCCCCTGTAATATTGAGAACAGACGCTTTTCTTTGAAATGGACCCTGGTTATAGCTAGCCCACTACCTACAAAGCTGAAAGGGGCTGTAGGTTTGCACTCCGTCCGTCTGTCTGTCCGTCCGTTATCAGTCCTGTTAATCAGTTTCACGATTTCCCCCCGTTATTTTTTAATGTATAGATTTGATATTTGGTACATAGTTTTATCCTGACCAATTATTACAGATCAAGTAATTTAGTTTGTTATATAATGTTGAAAGATTTGTTTAAATAGAAAATTTAAAATCTTACTCAAAAACGCAAATGGAATTGAATATGCATGAAGAAACATATAAATGTAAAAAAAATCTGCTGTTCCTTGCGGGCTAGAGTGCTCAAAAAGGATTCAGAATAAGATGAACAATTGAATAAATATTCCGTTGTAACAAAAAATGTGTTCCGGTGTGACATTTGTTCCGCCGGAGCTAATAGGAAATATGTTCCACCGGAATTTATTTCACAAAATCTGCTGTTCCTTGCGGGCTAGAGTGCTCAAAAAGGATTCAGAATAAGATGAACAATTGAATAAATTTTCTGTTGTAACAAAAAATGTGTTCCGGTGTGACATTTGTTCCGCCGGAGCTAATAGGAAATATGTTCCACCGGAATTTATTTCACAAAAATATGTTCCAGCACTAAAATTTGTTCCGGACCTAATTTTATGATTTAAAAAAATGAGAAATAATTTCCGAAATAAAAATCATAGCTCTGTGAATTTTGTTCCGATTAATATTAATAGTTTTTAAAAAGTAAAATGAATTCCTGTGATATTATTTTTAAACAAACATATACTTATTTTAAAAAATCCATGAACAAGTTCCACTCAAACCTATTTTCACAGAAACTTTGAGAATCGGAAAATTAGTACCTTTGCTTACTTCCAACAAAATTGAACCATACTGGGGCTAGAAGCGAATTATTTCATTTTTCAACTTTCATCAATGTTTGGGTAAAAATCATACTTTTTGTTTTGTTTTTATCTTGTAAACTAGTGCCCTTTAAATGCATTTCCCAAAATCTTAAAAATGTTGATTACGCGGACGTCGGAGAAGACATCACATGAACATGTATATTTATACAGTTCTTCTCCGTTATAGATTTATTTGTATCCGCAAAGTACCAAAGTATGGTAGCAAGAAAAAGAAAACAAGTTTTTTCTATTTCATACTTTGTATAACTTAAATTTGCAATAAAAAATTACATTACTTTGTGAGAAACTATATAATTCAAGCTGGACCCCTATAATGGTTTACTTTTACATATTGTTACTTGGATGGAGAGTTGTCTCATTTGCATTTGACTCATACCACATCTTTTGATATCTATATGTATGGGCGTTTTTCAATAAAAACGTGATTTCTTGTCCCAGTCACTTTTAAAAAAATGTGTTTGATCTTTAAAAGTATTTTTTGTGCAGTCAGTACATTGAATTAGATTTAACATTGTTATGCAAAGAAACATTATACTATTTTTAGCGGGATTAATAAGATATTGATTCCTGAATGGTTCAAAATAACCAAAATGGCATGTCCCTAGACCACCTGTTCAACATTCATACTCTAAAATATTGTAAAATAAAAGTAGAAATAAATGTTATTTTTACTTAGTATAAGTTCTTTAATTATTCAAAGGTATGTTTAGAGCCAACATATCTTAACAAACAGCTTTTGACAAAGGATTCTTTTTTTTTATTTTAGAAGGTGTGTCCCTGACAAAATGTCCACTACGAAACGAAGTCATTAAATTTTGCTAATAAACAGTTTTATAAAATCAATCATTGTCAATGCTTGCAAGAGATATAAACATTAGGGTCTTACAAAAGAAGTGGTGCTTATAAAGGCAGTTTAATTGTTGGCAAACAAAATTCAGCACATCAAATGGACCAGAGTGATATCGTATTTTTGTTAATGTCCACTACAAAACGGGTCAAATCTCCTTCGGTATCTGGTTTTAAAATTATGATAAAAAATATGAGTGTACAGCTTAGTACGCGCTTTGATTAAAAGAATCATTCTTGTTACTATTGCAATATAGGGATTGTGGGGAAAAATAAAACATGTGAATATGTCCACTAGAGAAGTTGGTTTTCCATTTTTTTAAGTCTGAAAGTTACACTTTTATTGAAAAACGCCTATATACCGTTTAGAGGGCTATTTTCACGGGGTGTAAATTTTTGCTTATTTTCAAGGATAGAACAAAATCGCCAAATTAAATTTCGCCAATATAAAAGTGCACATGAAAAGGTATAGATACAAGTTTTGAATCCGCCAAAATAATACCCGCCAAAATATATTGTATACCTTATTCAATGAAAGTCGCAAATTTTTTTATGATACAAAATATATCTATATCCCTACTATTAATTCGTTGATTTGAAACTTGAGATGAGATAGGTTTTGCAATAACAAAAGCTCAAATTTTAAATTTTGATACCATTATTTGTTCACACTCTTGAAACAGGAATGATTAATCAATCGTTTTGTTCAAGACCTGCGAAAATATATATTTATAAATGCCTGTTAAAATTTATTGATTTGATCTTTTACAATACATTTTGAAGAAATCTAGAAATAAGATTTCTTCAAAATGTAATTGTAAAAGATCAATATCAATAAATTTTAACAGGCATTTTAATTATAAATATATATTTTAGCATATTTAATGATATAATCCATATTCCAATAATTATAATCTTGTAATGGGTTTTGTTCATTGTTGAAGCCTATATGATGACATGTGCACATGTATGTTTATTTCTACGTCATTTGGTCTGTGGTGGAGAGTGGTCTCAATTGGTAATCATAATCATATATTTTATATCTCCAAGAATGACGATGGTGTATGTTCAGGAGCAAGTAACCAATTGATCAATAACTGTTTCAAGATTTTCTCATGAACTTTGATTTGATTTAGAAATAATATTATATTTACAAAGTTTAAATTCTCTTTAAACTGTCAGCACAATATTCTTTTAAAAATTATCAATATATGCAAAGTTTGCAGCAGAGTGGTACTTGCTCCTTGAACACTAAAAGTTGTAATTTTCCATATTTTTAGGAAACACATTTTTCACTAGTCCTGGTGACAAACGACTTCAATCCTGAAAAATATGAAGTACTCTGTAAGATTTTATGCAGGAAATCCAGCATCTCTGTTAGAGCTATACTTACATGGTTTAACAAGGGGATCATGTGCAACTAATGAAAATGGTCGTTTTTCTGTTAGAGATTTTGATGTAAAAAGAGCCTATTTCAATTCAAAACTAAAAGGTATAGTGCATATATATACATTTTTATAGTTCATTTGTATTTTAATTTTTAAACAGGATGATCTTGCAAATAATTATTATTTTAGATCAGTGTGCCTTACAATTTTACGGACGCCTTCACGAGTTGGTTGACCGTTTTGGAATAACCGTTTCACAGATGATATCGGATATGTTCCTTACGTCGTAACTACAATTCCCTTCCAATGAATGTAACCTACCGAATTAGACTTTTTACTGGATTTGTTATAACATGAGCAACACAACGGGTGCCACATGTGGAGCAGAATCTGCTTACCCTTCCGGAGCAGCTGAGATTGGTGGGGTTCGTGTTGCTTATTCTTTAGTTTTCTATGTTGTGTCATGTGTACTATTGTTTGTCTGTTTGTCTTTTTCATTTTTAGCCATGGCGTTGTCAGTTTGTTTTCGATTTATGAGTTTGAATGTCCGTCTGGTATCTTTCGTCACTCTTCTTTAACAAAGAAGAGTGGAAATTGGAATATTTTATGAATCAGATAGATATAAGTTTATAATATTATTACACAGGTTAGTAGTTAAAATGTATTTTGGAAATACTTTAATTTTTTTTAATTGAGTAAATATTATTTTTGCAATAATTGAGATGCAATTGTTTTGTTTTGTCATCTGAAAAACTATCATACAATTTCAGTGTATGATAAATTTGGAAGGGTAGATTTTAAGTTTTTGTATGCATCTTTTATTAAATTTCTCATACATAGAACGACTAATGCACCTTGAACATCCACCTGAAACTTGAAAAATGCTTGTTTTGGGCCCCTAATTCCTAAACAGTTGGGACCATCATCCCCAAAATCGATCTCAAACTTCCTTTTGTACACAGCTACTTTTGCATAGGTACTATTTCTGTACCAAAAATCTGTAGTACGGAAAATTTACTTTTAATATTCAGTACAGTTTTGTTACCTTAAAATTATTGTAATATTTAGGTACACTAGAACACACCCGTGATATCGCGGGTCCGTGACTGAGTTAAAGTATATAACTATGCGCAAGCCTTATTTTAGTATTAGTATTGTCATCTAAAGTCATGCCAATTATAAGATACATAGTTTTCTCTGCTTTCAAATCTTTCTGTTTAAACCCGTCGAACTGGAACTTATCAATTATTGGTAATATTAATTATTTTGAAAACAAAAGGTCCTGGAATGGAGTATTTTTCAATCAACAGCATTGTCCTATATCAGTTATAAATAAAGTTGAATTCTTTAATTCGCTGTTTTACGTCATGCCCGCTAACAAATTGAAAACTGTATCTATACGCCTTATTTTTAGTCACAGATTTTTAGTATTCGTATTGTTATCTAAGAAAGTCTTACTGATTAAAATACTACAATAGGTAACAATTTGACAATTTAGTAGTGTCAACCCTGTGATTATGACCCGTGTATATAGCATATTAATCCTGAATACACCGTTTGGTGGTGCGCCTGTCAGTTGCGGAACGTACAGATAAGGTAATAGGTAACAGGTGAATATACTATTGGTATCGGTATCGGACTCGACCCGGAACTTCTTAATTATTGGCAATATTAATTACGTGGAAAACAAAAGGGCCTGGAGTGGTGTAATTTTTAATCTACACCGTTGTACTATATTAGTTATATATAAAGTTGAATTCTTTGATTCGTCGTTTTTACGTGATGACGGCTGACAAATTGGACCTCGTAATTTTAGTATTATAGATGTATTTTACAGTACTTGATTTGTACTTGAAATCGTAATACTACAGAATTTTGGTTACACCGTTACATTTTCAGCAGTTTG
The DNA here is from genome assembly GCA_019925275.1 of Mytilus edulis. Taxonomy (NCBI): domain Eukaryota; kingdom Metazoa; phylum Mollusca; class Bivalvia; order Mytilida; family Mytilidae; genus Mytilus; species Mytilus edulis. The sequence goes on from CM034355.1 coordinate 56,229,345, forward strand.
TCTATTTCAAATCTCTAAATATTTGATTTTCAAACATGGAATATTGCGATCACTGTTGGTATTATTTCTGTACCAAAATATTTAGTACAAATCAAATACTTTAAAATACAGGTACCTAAATCATCACGTATAACCACGATACAGATGAAACCGGACGTTAACGCGTTCGAATCGAACACACCGTGTAACACTGAGTTCAGACAGTAAGGAATTATTACTTTTAAAAATAATCCCATATCTACTCTTCGGATATTTTGCTCCAATATATTCTTTGCCATAATACTTATTAGTTACTAAAAGGTTTTTAAATTTAAATATATGACATTTTTATATACAAACATAAAAAAACGCACGACGATATCGATGATAAAACGTGCTTTGTATTTTTAAATATTCAAAACTTAATGTTTCTCGTACCTCATAGTTTTTAAAACATACATTTTTGAAAATTTCATAGTTTAAAATTAACAAACTTATAAAGTGCGTATGTTTATTTTGTATCTAGAAACAAAAACAAAAACACGTTTTTCAAGTGTGTATTTTCATGTTGTGTACGCTTCGTTGTCATTGCACCTTTTTATACTGTACGCTTCGTTGACACAATATAGCGTTTGTCAATGAACTTTGCATGTTTTAAATCATGCTTTGACATCATTATAACCAATATTCATGTTTGAAAAAAATTATTCACCACTATAACATGCAGACAGCAACCCATAATATCCGTTGAATTATCGAAACACTCTTGGAGATATTTTGTACATGCAAAACAATCCTTAGGTATACGAAAGTGTCAATAAATAGGTAGGGAAATACAATAACTCGACAGGTGCAACTATGGCTAAGCATATATATACACGTTCACGTCCAATTTCTAATTTGATAGTATTTTTGAACGTGCTTACCATACGACAGCCAATGTACGGTTAGGGGGTGGGTTGGGTGCCCACTAACATGTTTAATCCCGCCATATTCTGTGTGTGCCTGTCCGAAGCCAGTAGCGTGTAATTCAGTGGTTATACATATATTTTTGTTCACTATTTTGTTCTTAAATTAGGCCGTTATTTTTCTCGTATAAATTGTTTAACATTTGTCATTTCGGTGACTATGTGGTATGGGCTTTGTTCATTGCAGAAGGCCGTACGGTGATCTATAGCTGTTTATTTTTTGTGTCGTTTGGTCTTTTGCGGAAAGTTTTTTCAAAACAACATCTTCTTTTTGATATAGACAGTAATCATGTCTGCTGGTTAGAACAGGTTGGCCTTTTCATGCCCTGCTGCTGAGAACAGGTTTTTTGTTTAAATAAAGTATGTGTCTAGTACATGATCGCTTATTTAACTGTTAAAGATACAGTCTAGAACCCGTGTCTATAATAGCATCTATTTTATACGGTATAGAACAGGGTAAACATTTTCTGAGCTTGTCTAGACAAAGGGTAAACATTTTCTGAGCTTGTCTAGACAAAGGGTAAACATTTTCTGAGCTTGTCTAGACACAGAGTATGTTTTTCGATATTTCTTTAGAACAGGGTAAGTTTTGCAAGGTTTTCTTGTTATAACAGGCTTTCGGCACAGTTATACCCGAAAGTAGAGTCAGTAACCCCCCACCCCCGGGTTGGGGTCATAGATTATTTAGAGTTACATTAAGGCTAAATAATATGTGTATACAATGAACAAATAAATTATAGCCATCAATAGTAATACAGTTTGTTAAATGCGAAGATGTAAAGATAAAGAGATAGTTCTTAAAATTAACTGGTTTGCTTTCTTAAATTATGTTTTCTTGTTTGTTTAATTTTTAAGGTATAAAGATTATGCTTAATTTCTTCAAACATTACAGTCTTTCTTGTGTGGTGCCAAAATCTAAATTATTGGTAATTCTGGTTACTATAAGCACCTTAAAGTTTATACCCACTCATATGCACTCATTCAAATTTGACTTATTTCAGAGAAGATCAAAGGGACCATTTGTATATTCCCCAGTTACCATTGGCGTCATCGGTATATAATGCGGTTGAGCAAAGCATCAATCATCAACCTAACCTTAGACATTTACTTTGTTTCTTCTTTCATGTCTTAATTGTTATCGATAACAAATACGTTTTACAGTTGGTACTGAACAATTCTTGGACCCATTTTTTTGTTAATGACACGCGTATGTAATGGCTGATTGATGGTTGCGTAACGTTCACTTGCGAATATGTCATGCATGTTCAGGATAAGCACAGAGTAGCAACACATACTACATGTAGACTGCCACTGATTAAAATGAGGTATATTGAATAAGGACACAAATGTTGCCTTTCAACAGGTCATTATGGACCTCCCATAAAGTTTTTGCAAGAGTTCGTACAGTGTAGTTAGCATGGTGCTCTCGACACGAGACATTGGATCTTATATTCCCATTCGGACTGGACGTGAATGCGTACTTTTACATCCTACACAACTAAACGGGTGGCCAACTTGTGTCAGATATTACTGCCGGTCAGACCATATATAATAGTATATTTCCCAGTCAACCCTTACCAAATTCTTTCATAAAAAAAAAAAAAAAACAAACTTGGCTACAATGTAGAAAGTTTTGCCATACCTGTTAAATCAAAACATCACTTAACATTATTACAATATATGCACACTTATGAGAGAACTCATAAGATCGTATATCCTCTCGATAGTTTTTACTTATATTTGGCATTGCACAAGTTCATGAGTTTTTTACGTCTTTACCTAAAACCGTTGGATATATACTGACTAATACTTAAGATACATGATTTAACTCTTAATTGTAATTTGTTTTGAAATAACTATCAGATACTACAATTGCTCCTTTGGCGATATTTTATGTAAATGTTGTTTTGTGCCTTGTATCGACATTTCAAGTTGAGCCAATTGCAACTGTACATGTTTCTTTTTATCATGTGCTGTTACACTAGTGTACCAGGTTAAGGAGAGGGTTAGGGCTCGAGCCTGTAGTGCATTGGTTACATAGATCTGCCATTTTTTTTTCTTTAAGACATAATTCATAAATATATATATATATAACAGTTAGCTTTTCTAGTTTTTTTTCACATTTTTTTTTATATCGGGGCTGTTTTTAGCAGAATATATGGTATAGGTTTTCCTCATTATTAAATGTTGTACATTGGACTATAACAATTGCTTTATACAACCACTTCATATTTAAACTTTGATGGAACGTTCTCTCACTGGCCATCGCACCACATCTACAAAGCTTTATATGCAAAAAATAAGTTGGAATGCCATCTAAGGCATTCGGCAAACTAAGTTCAACGAGCTCCTATGTCTGCTTTCGTTAAGGCGGATTTGGACCAAAATCAGCATTTGGAAAAGCCTCAAATTGTGAAAAGTAAGTCATTAAAGTTTTAATGACTGTACTATTTATTTCCTCTGGAATATATTTAGGCAGCAACCATTTGATTTTCTGGGGGGGGGGCTATGGTTTTTTTTGGAAAAAAAAGTTTGTTTCCAGTTTTTGGAGAAAAAAATAATTTGTTTTTGATTCTGAGAAAAAAAATTTGTTTGTTTCACCCTTAGCTGCCACTATATGTAATGCTAAAATTGAAAGAAAAAAATTGTTTTCGACTTGTTGCGAAAAAAATAGATTGTTTTTCGCCGCAGGCGGAAAAAAAAATTTGTCCAGAAAAAAAAACCATAGCCCCCCCCAGAAAATCAAATGGTTGCTGCCTTATTATCTTTTGATTTCATGTGGAATAACGTTGAAAGTTGAATAATAAATCAAGAATTCAAAATTGATACTTTAAGCTGGAAGAGTATTAGTTAAGAATAAAAATAAGCTAAAGATATTGATAGGTCATGGAGCTCCTTTTTGAGATATTTGAAATTTATAAAATATGGCGGGAAAAGGCTGACTCGGACTTTTACCTTATATTAGCATTGGTATTATTCATGTCTCAAATCAGAAGTAAAAAAAATCAAGAATCTGCTTAAATCTTGTCAAATGACCTTTTATGAGTTTTTATATGACCGCAAAAAAAAATGTTGCGTCGTATAATGCTATCATGTCGTCGTCGTCATCGTCCGAAGACACATTTAGTTTCTGGACAATAACTTTAGTTTTAGTGAATGAATCTTTATAAATTTTCACCAGCAGGTTCAATACCATTGAAAAAAGAATGTTAGGATTGATTTAGGGGGTTATGGTCCCAATAGTTTTGGAATAAGGGGCCAAAAAGGGGGCCCAAAATAAGCATTTTTGTAGTTTTCAAACAATAACTTGGGCTTTACTTCGTCATAAGAAAGTTACAGATTGACACACGAAAATGAACTAGAACTAGTCTGCATTGGGACACACGTGTGCAAATAGTAACGAAAAAATATCACATTTGTTAAAATTTCAATTTACAAAGAAAATCGTAAATAAATTCATTTAAGTGTATGAATCTATATGAAATTATGCCACACATTTTCATACCATGAAGGAATAGTTAGTATTGATTTTGGGGGTTATAGTCCCAATAGTTGAGAAATTAGGGGCAAAAAAGGGGAAACACAAAGTTTTTCTGGTCAAAAGACAATTTAAAAGTGTAAGGGAGGGAATTCAAAAACATTTAACATACACTGTTGGGTATGTTCAGGCAAACTATTTTACTTTGTATCGTATGGAAAAACACCAAGGAGTCCGAACATTTGACCCTTAGTCCAAAACCTCACTTAAGTACATCCTTAGCGAATGAAAAAATTGCATAATTTGCCACTTCCCAGACTCTTTCCAATTCTTTATTGTGCCTACACCTAAATGTTCTCAAACTTAAACACAAGGTTTTAACCAGCAAGTCAGATGAAGTTTAAATAATTAATTTTGATAGCATAATATTTTTGGGATGCATACTTGTACAAATATATCCCATAATTCTTGTAAGTAAGATAGTCCAATCCTTTCTTATCAAATCCTATTCTAGTTTGTATAATGTCAGCCAGGGGTACTACTTGTACGAGTAATTTTTGTCTGGTCTTGACAGAGTCAAAAAGCGAGACAAAGGTATGCTGTTTTAGCGGCGTCAACAATGTATTAGTTTGTGATTATATTTTAGGTCTAGTTTATGGTGAACCACAAGTGGTAGGTCAATCATATTTGGTATGCAGTTATAGAAGCATTGGAGCATCTCATTTCCTTGGAGATTATTTGGCCCTCAGTGGCGGATCCAGAAATTTTCATAAGTGGGGGCCACTGACTGACCTAAGAGGGGGTCCGCTCCAGTCACGCTTTAGTGATTCCCTATGTAAGCAACCAATTTTTTTTCCAAAAAGGGGGGGTCCGGGCCCCTGCCCCCCCCTAAATCCGCCTCTGGCCCTGCCCCCTCAGTCATGGTCTATTGACATCAAAACTTTTGCTTATTTTACATGTATTAGTTTGTGATTAGGTCAGTTTATGGGGAACCACAAGTGGTAGGTCAATAATATTTGGTTAAAGGCATAATTTTACATCTCAAAACTTGAGAATTTTATGGAATTATAAAAAGAATTTACTTATAAAAGTAAATTTTTGAGAATATTAAGGGGAGATAATTCAAACAGTAAACTTCTTCAAGTAAATAAAGATTACTTATACAAGTTGTACTCCTGACTGAATATGTTACACTATAACAACCTTTGAATATATTACACTATAACAACCTTTAGATGAGTATGCTAATCAGAAATGAAAAACCATTTTTTTCCAAAAGGAGACTTTTATAAAACTATAGTTGATAAATAATTTGGGTAATGGGTTGCTGAAGTGTCTTTTTGTGAATTTTGGTCCTCAATGCTCTTCAACTTCGTACTTTATTTGGCCTTTTTAACTTTTTTGGATTCGAGCGTCACTGATGAGTCTTTTGTAGACGAAACGCGCGTCTGGCGTACATACTATATTTAGTCCTGGTATCTATGATGAGTTTATTTATTCTTTTCTGTAAATTTTCCTTGTTATACAGATACCGTAACACATCACTTGTAACCTTGTGATTTTTTTATTATGGCTCCGCAACAAAGTTGTCGGTGCCATATAGGTGGCACGGTAGTATTTCCTGGCCCATATGGGATAATGGTAGCCTTTTTGGAATTTTCACCACTTTCTAACACTGCAAAAAATTCTACATTCACAGTTAACTGAAGTACTTTCATTTTACTATTCAGAAATGAATTTAAATATGTATCATGACCGTTTACTTTTTTTGCTATTTTCAAAAACCTAAGGCCACTAGTACTTTTAGGTCTTTTATGGTGCAGTGAATACAAAATTAAAAAAAATTCTCAAAAATTCATTTTCATCTGTATGTAAAATTATTTCATATTTTTCTACACCTGATTCATCCCTCAGTTTGGGAAAGTATGTTCAGTTGATACTGACACAAAAGAGCAACCTTAATTCTGGAATGCAAATACTACCGTGCCACCTTTAGTTTTGCCCTTTTCCGTAATTCCGTCATTCCGCAAAAAACCATTATACAGAGTTTTTTTCTGAACGACTTCAGATATTGGGTTGATTTTTGGTATGTGAGTTAACCATGATAAGTTACAGATCAATTTTAAGTGTCGCTCCGCTCCACTAACTTTTGCCGAAATTACAGACTTTGGACTTTGAAAAATTGTTGAAAATCACAGTTACTAGTTTTCAGACTTTTTTTTCTAAACGCTTTCAGATATTAGGCTGAATTTTTATATGTGAGTTTACCATGATGAGTTAAAGATCAAGCTTAAGTTCGTTCCGCTCCACTAATTTTTGCCGAAATTACGGGCTTTGGACTTTGAGAAATTGTTGAAAATCACAGTTATACAGACTTTTTTTCCAAATGCCTTCAGATATTGGGCTGTTTTTTGGTATGTGAGTTAACCATGATGAGTTACAGATCAAGTTTAAGCTTTGTTCCGCTACATTAATTTTTGTCGAAATTACGGGCTTTGGACTTTGAGAATTTGTTGAAAATCACAGTTATACAGTCTCTTTTTCTAAACGCCTTCATGATATTGGGCTGATTTTTGGTATGTGAGTTAACCATGATGAGTTACAGGTCAATCAAGTTTAAGCTTAGTTCTGCTCCGCTAATTTTTGCTGAAATTACGGGCTTTGGACTTTGATAAATTATTGAAAATCACAGTTATACAGATTTTTTTTCTATATGTATCCAGATTTTGATCTGATGTTTGATATGTGAGGCTACCATCCTGTTTGTGTCCACATGTGTTTATATTGAAATTGCGGATTTTTCAACTTTTTGGGACGGGGCCATTCGTGTCGCATTGACACATCTAGTTAAAGAATGAAGGAGCTTCAAAGTTTATTTCAGAAATTGTGTATACAATACTGTAGGAATTTTTTGATAATTTGAATTACATATTAAAAAAAAATCACAAAACTGAATACAAAAAGGTTAAAAACGGGATCTGCAGTATAAGTTTCAAGAAAAATATGAACAAGAAAAAATAATTTTATCTGTAGTTTATATTTATGCTTGCGTCATTTAAAATTTTTATTTCATTTTCAGATATGGTAAAGCAAGTGTCGAAATGTACAAGGAAAACTTAGATAAACTATATCAGAGATTCAAAGAATGCCTTCCAGAAGAATGTTTAGTATTATGGAATGCTACTTTACCTATAAGTAAAGATGCTAAAGGAGGCTTTATTATTCCAGAGATTGAATTTATGAACTCGACATTAAGACTGGACGTTTTAGAAGCTAATTTTTATGCTCGACAGATAATATTTTCGAATGGATATGACTTTTTAGATCTTCATTACTATCTCCGTGGTCAGCTTCAACGCAGAGTTGGTGACGGTATCCACTGGGACATAACAGCTCATCGTAGAATCACAAATCTCATCCTGACTCATTTAGCAGAAGCATGATTACGAGATCAGCCATACCACACTCCATTCCAATTACCTTCATGTGTTCAACAACCTTTTATGTTTAACCGTTAATATTGAACGTTGTCAAGATACATGCTGTGGTCAGTGTCTAAACTATTGACACGTTTCCAAAGTGTACAAAACATACACTTTTTTCAGACTCCCCACCCTCCCTCATAAAGTGTACATCAACCATTTTCAGATTTCAAGACAAGAATCAATCATGATTGTTCATAAAAAGAAGATCCTGTCTATTAAAGTTTAGTTTATAATACAGAAATTTGCATTGAAAATAACATGAAACATATCTGACTATTTATTTGATGACATCAATGAGTGAACCCTGTGGAAATGAAAAAAATCCGGAAATAAAAGAAAAGCTTTCTGTGAAAATGTTTTTTACACCTTGGAAAATGGTTGAAAATTATTGATGGGTCCCCCTTACTTGAAATTCATTTGTAACAGTATAGGTAAGTAAGTGGCCAGTTTGATCATTTATTGTTCACTTCTTATTATGTTATAATTGCAATTATACATATATTTGTTTTCTTATATAAAGTTAACAAGTATGGACACAGACGCAAATTGTCAGTGGGGTTAAAGGTCGTTACAAATGTATTGAAAGCTAGACTGGAAATGTGTATTAACAAATTGAGTTGATGTGTACATGTCTTCATTCAAATGCATTGACTGATAAAAAGGGGGCCTCAACTTCCACCCCTCTCTATGAATTAGTTGTTCGAGTGTTTGAATATGGAGTTTGTTAATAAATAGCTGCACTCTAAGCGCATGATATGTCTTGATTCCTTTAAAACTCGCTTAAAGGTTGAACCATTTTGTTTTGTACAATTATTAGTCTATTTGTTTTCTCATTTCATTTGTTTTTAAATGTCATTTGAAGGTCTTTTATAGCTGACTGTGCTGTATGAGCTTTTGTCATTGTTGAAGGCTATTTGGGGACCTGTAGTTGTTAATCGTGTTTTAAATTTTGGAATGTAGCTGAAGTCAACAGACATAGACAATTCAACCAAGTTTTATAAAATGATGTGGAAGTGTTTATGTGAATATTAATTAAGATGGGAAATAAGGAAAGTGTCAAAGTGACAACAACCCAACCATAGAGTAGACAACAGCTGAAGACCTCCAATGGGTTTTCAATGTAGCCAGAAACTCCTGCACTTATAGGTGTCCAAAAACTATAAAATCCCTTATTTTTTTTTAGCATATATAAAAATTCATAACACAGAAATGTATAATCTGAAATTTATTACAATCAAAAGGGACCTTAGGTCAATAGTGTAAACAATTCCCCAAAGTTTAATTAAAGGTGATGGATGCATTTTTGTGTTATTGTTCAAAATTGGAAAATTCTCTCTTTTTTAAGGATAAAATCTCTCTTCATAACATGAAAATGAAAATACTAAAATTTATAAAATCGATGTGGAGCTAATGTCAATAGATATAAACATTTCAACAAAGTTTCTTGAGAGTAGGGGGAAGTGTTTTCTAGTTATTGTCTGAAGTGTGGATGATGGACTGATAGACAACAGTATACTATAATATGTTGTGTGTGAGGCATTGGTATAATAAAATGGTTTTGAATGAATAATGATTAGAAACTGTTTAATGCAGTTATTGAGGGAACGACAGTGAAGAAATTGCTGAGATCAATGCGTTTGAATCCTAAGAATTCAATTTTTGTTGAAATGAAACAAAGTTCAATTTTTGGCCCTTTGGATCTTAATGTAGACCAATTTGAAAACGGGACAATCCTGTGCAATTGAATATTCCTGGCTATTGGCAATACTGTGCAATTGAAAATTTCTTGCTATTGCGCAATATTGTGCAATTAGATATTTCTTGCTATTGTGCAATACTGTGCAATTAAAAATTTCTTGATATTGCACAATACTGTGCAATTGGAGATTTCTTGCTAGTGTGCAATACTGTGCAATTGAACATTTCTTGCTATTGAACAATACTGTGCAATTGAAGATTTCTTGCTATTGCAGAATACTGCGCAATTGAAAATTTCTTGCTATTGCACAATACTTAGTATAATAATTTTTGACCCAATTTGGACCAACTTGAAAACTGGGCCCATAATCAAAAATCTAAGTATATGTTAAGGCTCACCATATCAAAGAACCCCAAGAATTCAATTTTTATTAAAATCAAGCTTATTTTAATTTTGGACCCTTTGGACTTTAATGTAGACCAATTAGAAAACAGGACCTGAAATTAAGAATTTGGACATGGTTAGATTTGGCATATCAAAGAAGCACAATACCGTAATTCATTTTTTGATGAAATCAAACAAAGTTTAATTTTGGCCCCTTATTCCTTGGGACCAAAACTCCAAAATTAATCCAAACCTTCCTTTTGTGGTCATAAACCTTTATAGATTTCTATTAACTTATACTAAAGTTATTGTTCAAAAACCAAGAAAAATGCTTATTTGGGGCCTGTTTTTGGCCCCTAAATCCTACAGTTGGAATTAAAATTACCAAAATCTATCCCAACCCTCCTTATGAGGCCATAGACCTTCTGTTTACCAATACTTAAGTTATAGAGCAAAAACCAAGAACAATGCTAATTTGGCCCCTTATTCCTAAACTGTTGAGACCAAAATACCCCAAATCAATCCCACCCTTCCTTTCATGGTCATAAATCTTGTGTCTAAATTTCATATATTTCTATTTTACTTTTACTGAAGTTAGAGTGCGAAAACCGAATGTCTTTGGATGAAGACAATGATGCCAACGTGATACCAATGTACAACCAAAAAGTTTTCAATTTTTGCGGTTGTATAAAAATGATCTCAAATCAAATTTTTAATGGAGTTTGCAACAGTAATTATTCAACTACTCATTTTAATACATCATAAAGTATTAAAGTGTAAATGTCATACAGTCATGGTGATGATGCCTCCGCTAGCATATAACGTTATAAAGGTACATAAATCAAGAACTGTTAAAGTGAAGCTGCTAAAAATTGAACTTAAACCGAGTTTAGAGGTACCGGTAATAAGCATTGTATACACATTTCACTAAATTTAGTTGAGACAAACTTGAGAAATTTTTCCATTTGTGAAAGGGGATAACCCTAGAATGATAATCAAAGTGCTTGTAATCACTGAATGGCTATTAAAGACTGCTTAAATTTATCAGTTGGTAGTAAAGTGAATTTTGCATTGTATATTGTATATATACAGTAGCATTATTTTAAGTCGATTCAACTTCTATTCTGGACAGAGAAAGATAACTCCAATTTTCCAAGAAGATTTCATAAAGCAATGGTTTTAGGTAATATTAATTCAACCACCATTCTGGACAAAGAAAGATAACTCCAATTTATTGTCTTGAATCTACAAAAATGTTTATTTTGGTCCCTCAATTCCTCTACTGTTTGCCCCATAACCCACAAAATAGACCCCAAACTTCTACTTATGGTATTAAATATTATGGTACAGTTTCAGAACAATTGAAATACTTATACACAACTTTTTGTACTGACACAAGATTAATGTGTGTATTGGGCACCTTTGGAACCCTTTTTCATAAACCTTAGGGACTATATATATATAACCGCCCCAAAACAATCCCAAGCTTCCTTTTATGATTATAAATATTATGTTATAATTTAATGGCTTCCTTTTTACTTATACTGAAGTTATTATCTGGAAACCATCCGTCTTGGGAAGACGACGACAGGATACCTACATGTATTTCAACTGCAAAAATTTCTGTGGTTGTATAAAAATTTCAAATATGTACAATGAAATATAGTTTTAGAAATTGATAAGCCTAGATAGGCCTTATAATTTTTTCCCCACATAGTTGAAGGACCATTTACACTCAGGACCGAGTCATAAGTAGACAGTACAGTCTACAGATGTATTAAAACAACCTAGCATCATATTGCTAGTAGTGGGAGTAGCATTCTTGGGTAAATTTGTTCTTTTTTTTTTTATAATATGTTTGGTTCAAATCAAAATTGAATGCTTTTATCTCCCTAATACTTACATTGTAAATAGAGGTGGTACTACTTTGACAAATCCTTGTACATGAGAGTTTTCTGTCAAATCTTTATTTCACAAAGAATGAATTGCATAACAATGAACTGAGCTCAAAGCAAAGTACTTTAATAATACACTTAGACAAAGAGCTAAATCCAGTGATATACTTTGTACTACAGGTCCTTCATTAACATCCATTGACCAAAACCATATCTCAACAACATTCCAATACATGGTTGGATTTGGAAGTCCTGAAAAAGACATGATTTTTTTTAACATATTTTAAGTATATATACACAGGTTAAAACTTTCTTGTTGTATAATCATTCCGTATCTATATATATATAGCTAGAAACTATCAATTTGCTTAATGCACATATTGATAATCATATATGTTGAGTGTACCTCTGTTGGAAATAAGAACACACAAACCTCCACCTAGTTTTAGTCAATGGACAAAACATTCATAACTATAAAATATTATAGATCTAAGACTTGTCAGTGTCTATTTACCATTGCCACTGAATCAGTGATATATGTATTGTACACATAATTATATACATGCAAGACTAAAATTATAAAGTACATACATGTTTGTATATGAGACTAAAACTGACATTCAGTCTTTACAACATCTTCATTCCCAAAGTCATTTTCAAATCTGACTTCATGGTGAAATAAGATTCCATATCTACAACCAATTAAAAGGAAAAATCCCTCTGATAGACTAGCATTTAAATCCGATTTCTAAAATGGAAGCTAGGACACCTTGGAACTTAGAACTAAAAAATATCGAACAATATATCTGATATATTTCAAATGCATGTACACTTGTACATGAAATAATATAAATCTCTAAAATTCACCATATTGTTCCCTATTTCATCTTCTGTTAGATACTGTATATCCAGTGGCGGATCCAGAAATTTTCTTAAGTGGGGGTCCACTGACTGACCTAAGAGGGGGCTTGCTCAAGTTATGATTCAGTGATTCCCTATATAAGCAACCAAATTTTTTCCCAAAAAGCAGCCCCCCCCCTAAATTCGCCTCTGATATCAACCTCTAGATGTCTTTCAATTACATTCAGTTTAGTGTGGGTTGATCTTTGATTGTTGTACATGTTACAACCAGATTCCCAGCAGGGAGCAACTTTGTAAGACCACAGAGGTTCAAGCTTAGATTTTGAAATAAGGAGGAAAATGTAACCTTTTCAATTTATAAAACAGGCTCAACATCATTTCTATACATATATAAACATATTCTAAGTTGTGGACACACCTTCATTAAATATTCTACTTCAATTAGTGGAGGAGATCAAATTTTTTGGGTCTATATATTGTCCTTGATATTGAGGTTATTTTGACACAGCAAAATATAAAGAAAATGTAAACTATGATCTGGAAATTGACTTCGTTTTCACAAAATAAGCCCACTTAAACTGAACTTTAAATGCAAAAGACCTCTAAATGGCTAACAGATATTGCTATATAAAAGAATAGTCCATGATTATACATGTACATGACATTAAAGAATTCATGAAATTTACACTGATTCTGTCAGTTGAATGGACTAGAATGAGATAAGTTATATACATGATAGACATAAAGGTTTTTTCCAACAGTTGTGTTGTAAATTAAATTAGTTGTATTTTATGGTTGATATATTTATGTATATACATGTATGTAAATCATTGGCTCTTCAACCAATGATATTTTACAATATCGATTATTTGTTTATTTTTCTATTGTTGGTATTTTTCAGCATACTAAAAATGTTTTAACACAACACGAGCGCAAGCTTGATAGGGTGTCCTCACACAGGGTTTTCGCTGGTGGTCGCCATTTTCCCAATTAGCGAAAAAATAATACTTGTGGCGATAAAAATTCGTCATTTGCTAAAGAATTTGGCGAAAGAAATATATAGAAAGATTTATTTTCCTCCTTCTTGTTTATTTACTTTTTTTTCGAGTTTCTCGGACTTTAACTAATCGTCGGACCCGTTGGACCTAAGGGGCAGAATTTATGCAGGTCCGGCAAAACTCGTAGCTGTGCAGGACCTGATGGCCGGCAATATTTAAGTCCGCTTGGGTCCGCCAAAACTGAAATCCCCGTCGGCCCCGGCAGAGTATTTTGTTTATAAAATTGCGATCATCTTTAATAAAAGTAAATGTCCTGTTCCCCCGCATTTTCTAACTCCGGGAACCAGTATTTCCGCTCAGTAATAGTCTTTTGTACCTTTTCCATCTCGCCCCAAACAATTCTCCGTATTTCTGTCATGTTTTTTGTTTTAGAAATTCGCTCTCTAGGAAGGAGGTCTATTAAGCATAGTTGATAAGTTCAGGAAATATGTCATGGCCGATAAAATTACAATTGTTATGAATCACAGGTTATTTTAAAATAATAATAATATCAACAAAATCAAAATTAACGTTTGTTCAATAGCATAATTTCATTTGATTTTTGAGTGAAAATATGGGTCTGGCAGAAATTTGATGGGTCTGGCAAAACTTGGTACCCTGTAGGCCCCATTGTCTGACAGGAAATGCATTTTGGGGTCACAATTTCAAATGACATAGGATAACATATGATCTGTCCATATACATGTATGACGGTAGAAATGGGGGTATCTTATTGAAGTATTCTTGCCAAATGAAGATTAAACAGTAATTCTTAGACATGACCATAAAAGAGGGGGATAGGACCTTTATCGGGACTCCAGGATCGGGTGTTTTTAAGCTCGGGATTATCCCCCCTCATAAAATGTACACTTTTTTCCAGAAGATTAAAAAATCAGCTGAATTTGACAAATCACACTATTTGTTTTCCAAAAATAACCGTAATTGGATGGGGGTTGTGTGTATTCACATTATTTGAACAATTCTCCTTGGGCCGAGAAAAAAAAGATCCGTGTTTCAGGTAACCCGACCGACCCTGGTTTTTAGCCCCGACCTTAACTTTTATATTGGATCTTTCAAAAAAAAAATAAAAAAATTATCAACCGACCCTGTTTTTGACACAGGCTTCTGATAAATGACATCATATTTTTTCTCTCTTGCTTCCTCTTGCATAGAAAGCCAGTAAAACATTTTATTAATGTCAAAAGGTATTCCAAACAGGTTAAAATCCAAGAAATTTGCACAGTTACTCAGCAGGTGCTTCAAAAACATTGCAAATGGCCCAAGACCACAATTAATGACCCCACTGTTCGTTGTTCATGAATGTAGTTCCTTTTAATTAGTCATTAGAGTGTATTTTTCCTGAATTTTTTTTCTTTCCCTTCCCCACTCATTTCTTAGATTTTATTGGGTGGAAATGAAAGATCAGAGGTGAAATAATTTTTTGGATGTTGTATTTAAACTGATTTTGATATGGAATGAGTGATTAGGCCAAGTGCAAAAAGGTCATATTTACAGTTTTCGGAACATCTCTTGACTTGCCCATAGGGGTATGGATGTATATTGGCTAAATTTGTAAAAGTGATTGCTTCAATCTTTCTGAATTTTGGATATATTTTTGGACTAGTGCTATACATAAGACACACAAAAAATTTGACAAAAGTGCATGGTGCAATTTTTTTAATGATACAAAATGTTCAAAAGAAATGATGGAGAAATTAATTGTGGTCTGTGGCCAAATGGCACACTTCCTGTTTTTGAAACTAATTAAGGATCCGGACTTGGAAAAAACATGATAAATACTCAATAACTCAAATATGAAATTTTGAATCATCACCAAAAAGTACAGATCATGTGACCATCATAAGAAACAACAATATTAAGTTTCATGAAATTTGGATAAGTCGTTCTCAAGTTACGGTGCCACATGTTTACGCTGGACAGACAGACGGACACCTGACATTTGTATACCTTTATACGTCCCGTCTTTGACGGACGTATAAAAAGCAGTACTAAGCGTGCATGTTACGCTAGAAACATATTCAAAGAATAAAGTTTTATAACTTCTTAATGTCATATCCAATATTTATCAAAACCTAAAGGGGAGTTACATGTATCTTACTTCCTATATTTTTTCATGGATGTCAATACACCTAATCGCTATTTATTCCAACTTTTTCATCCAGTTGAAGCTATCTGGGGGCCGTTGAAACAATTCACCATGCATAATACTTTTTAATGAGACCCGTTTTAACTTATTGTAAATACTTTAAACAAAATAATTTTTTACTTCAATTTTAATTTCGAAAAAAAGTGGATCATACTCTATTAAAGTTTCTTGATGATCGCTTTCTAAAGTTTTTCCTCCCTCAGCTCTCTACTAAAAAATCTTTATTTTCGGCCGCATGACCCAAACAGGAAGTTGTACATACAATGTATGACTATTTTTCCCAGATTGGACTAAATAGCGATAATTAAATAAGGTGTAATTTCCGGGATTGTTGAAAACTTGCATATTCATCACTATCTGATTTTGTGGTTTTAACGATCCAGACAGACAAATAGCAATAAGATGTTAAAGAAAACATGACCTAAAACCTCCTTCATATAAGACAAAAAACATGGGAACTCATACTGAATGGTCAAATGTGTACAATATGAAAATTTGAGTTAAGATGGTAAAATCACAAATCAGCCGTTAATGTAAATGGACCACAAGTATGACTGTTGAGCAAATTTAAAGGGAAATGACGGGGAAGGGGCAAATTAGTGTTCAAGGGAGCAAATGCTGTTTAAATTGGTAAGCGGGTTTTAAATATAGAGGGAAAGTGGAGTCATCTTTTTAGACTTTAGTTACATGTAAATATAACTTATGTAGACTTACCTTCTAATTCTATAGACTATTAAAAAAAACACACACACAACTCGGAACTATTTCTAATTCACTTGCACTACTGATATGCAAACCTAAAAACAAAAAGGAAAATATCTTAAAATAGTGATTGAAAGATTCATAACACTTTGAAAGGATAATTCAGACACGTGTTACACGGGGAGCATGTTTGTTTACAAATAATAATGTCACGTGATCGCGCACTGACCTCGCATGCTGCATCGCCATTACAATTCACTAATACATGTACATAACCATTTTCATGCAAACATATATGCAACGTGAATGTGATTGGTTATCAAATAATACGAAAATAATGCATGAACCGTTGAAGAAGAGATTATTTCATCAAATAGATTGGATTTTCACTTTCGACACGAATAGGTCGAGTTGACATTCCTGTCATCGGAGATAGTATTGAGATAAATGGGATTAAACGGACCGCCAAGA